>PVKP010002049.1:106970-131045 GCA_004027715.1 Plecturocebus donacophilus
AACAAAGAACATAAGAAACAAAGAGGGACATTACATGGTGGTGAAAGGATCAATGCAACAAGAAGAGCTAACGATCCTAAATATATACGCACCCAATACAGGAGCACCCAGATACAAGCCCTGGGACACAGAGAAAACAGTGTTTAGAGGGAATTTATAAGGCAAGTTCTTAATGACTTACAAAGAGACTTAGACTCCCACACAATAATAGTGGGAGACTTTAACACTACACTGTCAATATTAGACAGATCAACGAGATAGAAAATTAACAAGGATATCCAGGACTTGAACTGAGACCTGGAACAAGTAAACTTAACAAATATTTACAGAACTCTCCACCCCAAATCCACACAACATACACTCTTCTCAGTATCACATTAGACCTATTTAAAAGTGACCACATAATTGGAAGTAAATCACTCCTCAGCAATTGCATAGCATCTCACAGGTTTAAATAAAATATTGGTTGGCTGCTTGTTATCTTCATCCCCTATTCCTTCCTGTCTCCATTGCTAAGCACCATTATTGGCATAAAAGAGGTTTTTAATACCCATTTTTAGACTGCATTCTAGCCTGGGCAATAAAACAAGAATCCCGTTCTCTCTCCCTCTTTCTCTTCCTTTCTTTCTCTCTTTCATTCTTTTTCTTTCTTTCTTTCACTCTTTCTTTCTTTTCTCTCTTTTTCTTAAAAAAAAAGAAAGCAAAAAAAGCAGGGGTTGCAATTCTAGTCTCTGACAAAACAGACTTTAAAGCAACAATGATCAAAAGAGACAAAGAAGGGCATTACATAATGCAACAAGAATAGCTAACTATCCTAAATATATGCGCCCAATACAGGAACACCCAAATTCATAAAGCAAGTTCATAAAGACCTACAGAGAGACTTAGACTACCACACATTAATAGTAAGAGACTTTAACACCCAACTGTCAATATTAGACAGATCAACAAGACGGAAAATTAAAAAGAATATTCAGGACTTGAACTCAGCTCTGGACCAAGTGGACCTAATAGACATCTACAGAACTCTCCACCCCAAATCAACACAATACACATTCTTCTCAGCATTACATCACACTTATTCTAAAATTGACCACATAATTGGAAGTAAAACACTCCTCAGCAAATACAAAAGACTGGAAATCATAAGCAACAGTCTCTCAGATCACAGAGCAATCAAATTAGAACTCAGAATTAAGAAACACACTCAAAACTGCACAACTACATAGAAACTGAAGAACCTGCTCCTGATTGACTACTGGATAAATAACAAAATTAAAGCAGAAGTAAGTAAGTTCTTTGAAACCAATGAGAACAAAGACACAATGTACCAGAAGCCCTGGGACACAGAGAAAGCAGTGTTTAGAGGGAAATTTATAGCACTAAATGCCCACAGGAGAAAGCAGAAAAGATCTAAAATTGACACCCTAATATCGCATTGAAAGAACTAGGGAAGCAAGGGCAAATAAATTCAAAAGCTAGCAGAAGACAAGAAATAATTAAGATCAGAGCAGAAATGGAGAAGACAGAGATACAAAAAGCCCATCAAACAATCAATGAATCCAGGAGCTGGTGTTTTGAAAAGATCAACAAAAAATAGACTGCTAGCCAGACTAATAAAAAGAAAAGAGAGAAAAAACCAATAGGCACAATAAAAAATGATAAAGGGGAGATTACCACTGATCCCACAGATATATAAACTACCATCAGAGAATACTATAAACACCTCTACGCAAATAAACTAGAAAACCTAGAAGAAATGGATAAATTCCTGGACACAAACACCCTCCCAAGACTAAACCAGGAAGAAGTTGAATCCCTGGATAGAACAATAACAAGTTCTGAAACTGAGGCAGTAATTAATAGCCTACCAAGCAAAAAAAGCCCAGGACCAGACAGATTCACAGCCAAATTCTGCCAGAGGTACAAAAAGGTGCTGGTACCATTCCTTCTGAAACTATTCCAAACAATAGAAAAAGAGAAACTTCTCCCTAACTCATTTGATGAGGCCAACATCATCCTGATACCAAAATCTGGCAGAGACACAACAAAAACAAAAAATAAAATACTGCCAAACCGAATCCAGGAGCACATCAAAAAGACGCACCACCATCAAGTAGCCTTCTTCCCTAGGATGGTTCTGAATGGTTCAACATTCGGAAATCAATAAACGTTATCCATCACATAAACAGAACCAATGACATAATGGTTATCTCAATAGATGCTGTAAAGGCCTTCAATAAAATTCAATACCTTTTCATGCTAAAAACTCTCAATAAACTAGGTATTGATGAAACTTATCTCAAAATAGTAAGAGCTATTTATGGCAAACCCACTATCATACTGAATGGGCAAGCTGGAAGCATTCCCTTTGAAAACTGGTGCAATAAAAGGATGCCCTTTGTCACCACTCCTATTCAACACAGTATTGAAATTTCTGGTCATGGCAATCAGGCAAGAGAAAGAAATAAGGGGTATTCAAATAGGAAGAGAGGAAGTCAAATGGTTTCTGTTTGCAGATGGCATAATCCTATATTTAGAAAACCCCATTGTCTCAGCCCAAAATCTTTTTAAGCTGATAAGCAACTTCAACAAAGTCTCAGGATACAAAATCAATGTGCAAAAATCACAAGCATTTCTATATACCAATAATAGACAGAGAGCCAAATCATGAGTGAACCCCCATTCACAATTGCTACAAAGAGGATAAAATCTAGGATTACAATTTACAAGGTATGTGAAGGACCTCTTCAAGGACAACTACAAACTACTACTCAAGGAAATAAAAAAAGACATAAACAAATGGAAAAATATTCGATGCTCATGTATAGGAAGAATCAATATCATAAAAATGGCCATAATGCCCAAAGTATGCTATCCCCATCGAGATAACATTGACTTTCTTCATAGAATTGGAAAAAACAGTTTAAATTCCATACGGAAGCAAAAAAGGGACTGTATAGCCAAGAGAATCTTAAGGAAAAAGAACAAAGCTGGAGGCATCACGCTACCTGACTTCAAACTATACTACAAGGCTACAGTAACAAAAACAGCATGGTATTGGTACCAAAACAGATATATAAACCAATGGAACAGAACAGAGGCCTCAGAAATAATGCCACCCATCAACAACCATCTGATGTTTGACAAACCTGACAAAAACAAGCAATGGGGAAAGAATTCCCTATTTAATAAATGGTGTTGGGAAAACTGGCTAGCCATATGCAGAAAACTGGAACTGGACCCCTTGCTTACATCTTATATAAAAATTAATTCAAGATGGATTAAAGACAAACATCACACCCCAAACCACAAAAACCCTAGAAGAAAACCTAGGCAATGCCATTCAGGACATAGGCATGGGCAAATACTTCATGACTAGAACACCAATAGCTATGCCAACAAAAGCCAAAACTGACAAATGGGATCTAATTAAACTAAATAGCTTCTGCACAGCAAAAGAAACTATCATCAGACTGAACAGGCTACCCACAAAATGAGAGAAAATTTTTGCAATCTATCTATCTAAGAAAGGGCTAATATCCAGAATCTACAAAGAACTTAAAGATATTTATGAGAAAAAACAAAAAACAAGCAACTCCATCAAAAAGTGGGCAAAGGATATGAACTGACTCTTCTCAAAATAAGACATTTATGCAACCAACAAACATATGAACAAAAGCTTACCATCACTGGTCATTAGAAAAATGCAAATCAAAACCACAATGAGATACCATCTCACACCAGTTAGAATGACAATCATTAAAAAATCAGGAACCAACAGATACCAGAGAAAATGTGGAGAAATAGGAATGCTGTTACACTGTTGGTGGGAGTGTAAATTAGTTTAACCATTGTGGAAGACAGTGTGGCAATTCCTCAAGGATCTAGAACCAGAAATACCATTTCACCCACCAGTCCCATTACTGGGTATATACCCAAAGGATTATAAATCATTCTACTATAAAGACACATGCACATGTATATTTATTGCAGCACTGTTTACAATAGCAAAGACTTGAAACCAACCCACATGCCCATCAATGATAGACTGGATAAAGAAAATGTTGCACATATACACCATGGAATACTATGTGGCCATAAAAAAAGTATGAGTTTATATCCTTTGCAGGGACATGGATGAGCCTGGAAACCACCATTCTCAGCAAACTAACACAGGAACGGGAAACCAACCACCACATGTTCTCACTCCTAAGTGGGAACTGAACAACGAGAATGCATGAAAACAGTGAGAGGAACATCACACACCAGGGCCTGTCAGGGGGTGGGGGCCCAGGGGAGGGATAGCATTAGGAGAAATACCTAATGTAGATGATGGGTTGATGAGTGCAGCAAACCACCATGGCACATGTATACCTATGTAACAAACCTGCACGTTCTGCAGATGTATCCCAAAACTTAAAATATAATTTTAAAAAATCATAAGGCAGTCTGTGTATATAGGGGAGACCACTCCATTCTTTACCACTACCACCATGAAAATATTTACAGACTATAAATATCTTGGTTTCAGGACCCAACTGGTCATCTGAGAGTTTAGTAATGGTCTCAGTACAGAAAGAAAAATATGTTTCTTGGTTTTAGAGGAAGGAAAAGGAAAACAACTCAAATGGTTGCACTTTTTAATTCCAAGCTGCAAAGGAAATGTTTTCTTTCCCAAAAAACCAGTGAAGCAAGACTCCTGAATTTTTACATAAAGCTCAAAAAAGTAGTATTACTTCAGAAAAGGTGGTATTAAGTCAGAGTACAGCCAGAAATACAGCATGTAGATGAATGTAGATGAACATGTATAGATGTAGTCAACCACTACACAGCTCTCCTCCTCCTTTAAAAAATCAAAATTACTTTTCTTCTAAATCTAAGAAAGAGTAAGTTTCATTCCCCCACCCCCTGCTTTTTATTTTCCCCTTTAAGTCACAGAAAAAAGAAGTGAGAACTAGAGAAAACATGAAGGGATGGTCTTTATAATTCATTTGACTTTCAGTTCCAAGGACATTTTATATATGTATTTTTTCCAAAAGGCTAAATACACATAAAAAAATAATAAGAAAAATATGCTGCTCATTGCATCCTGATTCCTCATTTTTCAAACTGGACCTGTTTGCAAGTGTCAGTTAGAGCCTGCCAACAATAGAAGCTGTATTCCTGCTGGAAACTCCTAGTGCAAGAATATCTTATTTCTTCTAAAGAGTAACCATTGCAATTTGCTAATATTCTTAAGGTAAGAGGGCAAACTCAGTTTGCTAGCTGTACCCACGAAGTTGGTGTTGGCAGATGAGGATTGTTAGGTGCTCAGAGAGAGTTTTTTTGTTTCGTTTTGTTTTTTGGTTTTTTTTTTTTTTTTTAGATTCCAAATGTTTTCTACTTGTTTGCTGTTGTTTTTCCTTTTTGAAGACATACTCATCCATCAACTGAGTAGGTTAAGATTTCCTTTCCTGTTTGGAAAAGAATCTGTTCTTTTCCCTCTTTTTGTGGCAATTCGTTATATTTACAAGATTAATCACTGACTATAAATCTCATATGTCTAAGATACTTGGCCTGTTCTTTGCTGCATCATTGTAGAATATTAGTAAATCTAATATAATAGATTGTGTCATCCAATGTATATATTTCTGAAAATGGAAGCCAAATGTAAGTAAGTTGAATTGGCTGACTTCTAAGAACCAGAGAGCTGTATGAGGTAGTTTGGACTGAGTACAGTCTTAGTCCTCCCTCACTGTACTCTTCCACTTCAGTAACCAAGTTCTCTAACTGCAAACCCCTGACTTCAGAAAGGCTAGTCTTTGTTTACTATGATGCAGCATTATGCAGCCAAGAGAAATGGAATTTGGAATCTTCCGTCCCTCCATCTCTCAGTGCACAAACAGTTGCACCAGCTTTGCCTTTAAATTCAGTCATGCTACAGGTGTACAGGAGTCCTTCCAACTCCAACCACATTAGGTCCAATTAGACTTCTCAGAGTATTTTTGGAAGAGAACATATCCCCGTTCTTTCTCATATGCTCCCCTCCTCTTTTTTTCAACCAGGTTATCATCTGGTGCAGAGGTCACAAACTCAACCATTAGGGATCTGATAGGTCACATAAATGAGGAAACTGAGTTAGTGGGAACTACAGTGAATTAGAGATTCCATGTCCCATTCATAGAGGAAAGTCACTACTTTATTCTGACCAAATTTTTTTTCACATAAGCATTTGAACTGCTGAAGCCAAATCTTTCCATTTTCCAAGAGAAATGGTCTATCAGCCAAGATTAAATAAAGAAAACTATGCAAATCCAGATGTTTGTGATATATCCCAACTAACAGCTTTTTTGCACTTATTATTGATATATCATAGCTGTACACATTTTGGGGGTACATGTGATATTTTTATACATGTATACAGTGTGTAATGATCAAATCAGGTTAAAGACATACACACATACATGTCCTGCTTACCAACTAAGCCAGTGGGGCTCCAATTTATGATAGTATTATAACAATATTTCAGTAGACACAAAAATGAATAAAGTTAGCCTCAAAATATTTTACTGAAGTTATAATCTCAATTCTTCTCAGAATTGTAGGACACATTCAGCTCAGTAATTGCAGTGCACTTAACTTTGTGATCACTCAACTATTAACTCATTTATCCACCAAACATTTACAGAGTGCCTATGCTAGAGGAAGGGAGTATAGAGAGAAATAAGACATAGTACTTGTCTTTAAGGAGCTTACAAACTGCCCAGGGAGTCTGACCTGTAAACTATATTAGGCCAGGTGCAATGGCTCATGCCTGTAATCCCAGTACTTTGGGAGGATGAGAGACAGGAGGATTACTTGAGCTCAGGAGTTGGAGACCATCCTGGGCAACGTGGTGAAACTCTTTCTCTACAGAAAATACAGAAAAAAAAAATTAGCTTGGCCTGGTGATATGGCCTGTGGGCCCAGCTACTTGGAAGGCTGAGGTAGGAGGATCACTTGAGCCAGGGAAGCAGAGGTTGCAGTTAGCCAAGACTGTGCCACTGCACTCCAGCCTGGACAACAGAGCAAGGCTCTGCCTCAAAAAAACAAAAATAAATTAATATGTGCATTAACAGCTTATTACAGGAATTTTTTAATGCAAAGAAACAAACTTGGATCATTTAGAAATCAGTTGTCAAAACCACAGTTCTGCTTAGCCTTCCCCCAATGTCCTATGCATAATGCTCCCCACCTGCTCTTCATGTCACATATGCTAATTATTGTATAGACTGGAGGAGTTGGGAATATTTGCTAGCTGTTCTCACTCACTAAACTTCATTACTCTACCAAATTGTGCATGCCAAGAAGCCAGGTATACAGCCCACCTTCTCATATACTCTATATATGTGAATGGATGTATATAACTTAAGATGAGAGATAAATAAAGACTCTCTTGTTGCTTTACCTTTTTTCATCTTGATTTCTCCCTTATCTCCTATACCTCCTAATTCCTTCACCTTAATATTCATCTCTTATGTGTAGGTAGAACATAGTAAAATATCTGGCATGATTTTTATCCAACAGAAAATAATGGAATAAGATTTAATCTCTCTAAAGAAAAATGAAAGTATGTCATTTGCCTTTGAGACTTGCTAACTTAAACCCTACAATGTAAATAAGTATCAAAATATACTGGACTGAGGAAAGGAAGTAGAATAGAAGGGTTTTCGGAGTTTTAGAATCATTCAAATTGGAATCATAGAATCAGCTGCTGTGATGTGCCACTGAGTTTTCAGCTATAGTTGAAAATCAACAAGTCAAGAGATTTTTTAGCTTTATTCATAAGATAGAAACTATTGACATCCTCTGGAATAAATTTTAAGCTATATTTAAAGGCTAGATGGTATTTATTGAGTACCTTCTATGTTTTAGGCCCTATGTTAGATTTACTGTCAAATTTAATATTTACAATTACTAGTTAGTGTTATCACATTTCCAGATAAAGAAACAGACCTGGGAAATTTGAGTAACTTGTGCAAAAGCACACACTAGTCAGTGACAGTGTCAGGGTAGACATACAGATTTGTCTAACACTGGGCCTTGCTCCTCTTACTAAACCACACTGCTACCCTGAAGTTTATCCTTGCTCACTTGGTCATGATTTTACATTTATAGATCCCTTAGCTGCCACATGATCTTTAAGCCAAAGAAGTAAAAGAAAGCCAGAGAACAGTTAACAAGTTCAAATATAGCTGTATGTGTCCAATTTTTTTTTTAACAAGGCCACAATCTGATTTCAGCCATGGTTGTAGCATATACACTAGGTAAAATGCTTGTGAATTGGCTTCTCTGGTAATAAATAGGATCTGGTAACAAGTACAAACATAACATAATATTGGTTATCCTTTTGTAATTTACTGCAGGAGTAGATTGGATTCATGGAGACTGAAGATAGATAAATTTAACATACATCATTTTACAATGGAAAGAGACAAATTGCCATTGGTTGCTATTAACATCAACCATCAGTGCAATGATGCTGTTCAGTCTCTTTAAAGTCCCTCTTGGCCTAATTATCTATTTACCACCACCCATTAGACATATTGCATACATTAATAAATGCATATACTGAAGTAGTTCTGTGTGTCTGTTGTATGATTTACACACAGTAATTTTCACTACTCTATCAAATTGAGCATGCAGTGAAGCCAATTATATGCCACTGTATTAGTCTGCTTTCACGCTGCTATAAAGAACTGCCCAAAGCTGGGTAATTTATAAAGAAAAGAAGTTTAATTGACATGGAATTTAATTGACAATAGCTGGAGAGGCTTCAGGAAGCTTACAATCATGGCGGAAGAGGAAGCAGGCACATCTTACATGGTGGCAGGCAAGAGAAGAAATATGAAGGAGGAACTTCCTAACACTTATAAAACCCATCAGATCTTATGAGAACTCACTCACTATCCTGAGAACAGCATAGGTGGAACTGCCCCCATGAAAGAATCATCTTCCTTTCTTGACATGTGGGGATTACAATTTGAGATGAGATTTGGGTGAGGACATAGAGCCAAATCATAACATCCACCTTCTCAGATTCTCAAATCTACATTGAAGAATGTAGATTCTACAGTCAACCAGAAGGCTGAAGAGGGTCTAGTGTAAATCAGGTTCCCTCTTACCCACCCACCTCCCAATCTCATCAATCCAAAATCTAGAACTCTAATGAGGTAAGTCCTAGACATCTCCTCTGCAACCACAGAAAGTAGGAGAGTAAATACTAAGCATTAATTTCTAGTGTGAATAGTCTAGGCAGGAAAAAAAATCAGGGCAAAAATAGAGCCTCATGTTACTTTCCCTATGACTCTGAGTCAGTCCCTAACTCAAGCTTTTTTCCAGATCCCAAAATCCTTTTATTCAAAGTTATTTCACCACTCCCTTCACATATGTGTTCACTAATTTTTACTATTTGGGATAAATTCAGGCATATCATGAGCCTTTACCTGTTTTCCTTCCTAAAGGGGCCCATGGTGATAGGAGATTTCTTTAATTCCAGCCCTGGTCCCTGAAAATTAGGGGATGTTGATAATATTTTTTTCTAAGATATTTGTTCCATTTACTCTGTGAAATTACTTTATTAAAAGGGAAAGTTGTAGATCCCTTAATGTTTTTTTAAATTTGATCCCATCTGAAATTAATCTAGCGAATTCATTAAAGCTTATAGCATACAGATGACATGCTCAAAGCTCATGTACAACTTCTCTATTTCTGTATTATTGCATTCTTTTAATTGAGGGTAGGAGGATTTTATGATACCTGTGTTCATGCTTTCATTTTCCCAGTCTTTCATTGAGACTTCTTCTATGTCTCTTTGTTTAGAATGTCATATTCAACTTCCCCTATTCTGGAATTTTGATTAAAATGCTAGTTTTCATCAATGGGAGTTTTCTGATGCTCGGTGAGGTCTTTTGTGACCAGAAAAGACTATTTAGAATTATGTGTGATTTAAATATTCTATGTAATGAATTTCCCAACTAAAACCACAAATTTTCCTTAAGCTTTTCAGTTATTTCATCTGTAAATGTAGTAAATTTTATACAAAATAAGAACAATAACTTTCAGGAGGATCTTTAATTAATGTTTGGCTAATTAGAGTAGAATAAATTCCACATAAATGTTCAATTTATGAACTTAATTAATTTTACTAAGTATTAAAATCCACTTTTTAGATTAGTATATTTTATTTCCTTTTGAGGAACTTTAAATCCCTGGGTAGGCAAGCACACAGTACTACTAAGAAAATCTTTCCTAGAACTTATACAACTCCTTTGTCTAGTAAATTGTGTGTGTTTTTATGTGTATGGAGTATGAAGAAAGAATGCATTAATCTGAAGTTCTTAATATAAATATTCCAGTAGTATTTTAAAATTTAGGCACGTTATCTTAACTTTCAACTTAAAATCACAAACCTAATATCAATTACCTTTTTAAAGCTGGATCACAGGATTCAGCTTACAAATCCTCTAAAGTTTCAAATTCCCTTTAACATCATAAACTAGTTATATAACATACATACATATTATTCTTAGTTCAGCACAAAATGATATAAACTATGGGGTTAATTTTCTCATCATCTGAATAATATAATTAATAAGGAAAATCAAGAGCTACATATCAAACCTTAAATCTTCAAATCTGAGACTGTACATTCTTTTCAAATAATAATGGAATGCCAATCAAAAACTGACTATATACTAAGCCACCAAAAAACAAAAAACTTCAACAAGTTTTACAGAGCATGTAACATTGCCAAAATATTTCAAAATTCAAAAAGAATAATAAAGAACAAATAAAAGAAATCCATTGATTTGGAAAGTTAAAACTATTTCAGTAAAAATTAAAACTGTAATTAAATAATATTTTTAATATCAATACTGGGTACCAACACATAATCATTGGCAATATTCCTTACTGAATCTCCTTGCAGCTACCATCTACCTTTCAATTATCCTTCCTCATTTTGAAGCACATTAGTACTGGGCTCACCATTTTCATCTCCAGTACTTACTCTCATCATTCTTGGTAAATTTAACTTTATATAGACACTTTATCCATGACCATGAAAGTCCAAGTTCTTGACTTCCTCAATTGCAAGGTAGCTTCTTCCACAGCTA
The DNA here is from genome assembly GCA_004027715.1 of Plecturocebus donacophilus. Classification (NCBI taxonomy): domain Eukaryota; kingdom Metazoa; phylum Chordata; class Mammalia; order Primates; family Pitheciidae; genus Plecturocebus; species Plecturocebus donacophilus. The sequence goes on from PVKP010002049.1 coordinate 118,109, forward strand.
AAGAAATAATTTTCCTTTTAATTTGTATTGGAAATTTGTTACCAGAGTATCCTCACAGTATTATATTATTCATTCCATAATAACTACTCTAAGATACAGTTTACATAGGTCCTATAAGGTTACCCATCTCCATCGTTTATTTAATTATTCTGTGTTAACACCGACTACTGAAAGTACAAGTATTCCTACAAGTACAACGAAATATAATAGAATTAAGTACTGAGATGTAACTGAAAAAACTCTTAACAACCATTTTAAAACAAATACATTTTTAAAACTCATATGCAAAGATCTGATTTCTAGTGTCACAACAAAACTATTCCAAAACTCAAACTCCCTCAAGTTGGTATGATGCCTACTATGCTGGACACATAATTCATATTATTATAGCATTACTTGTGGATTGAGGTAATTTATTTCAATAGCATTTGCCCAACATTTATTTATTAGACTCTTTAAACTATGTCTAAAAAGAATAGTGATGAAATATAAATAAAGACATAAAAAATCACATCCATCTACAAAGCAACAATATCTAGTTGGAAAGAGAAAATTAACAAAGATGAAAGAAAAAGAGAAAAATTGATTTATGGTATGATATTGACTCTAAATATAGGTTGGTATTAAATACAAATTATATCAAACTGTATAAATTATCCACTGACCTACTGTGAATTACCCAATAGGGGTTTATATTCCTTATATATAAAGAAAAGTATGGCTGTAGATAAGAAAAACAGGTCTGGGGCAGTAGCTCCATGATGTTATCAACATTCAAGCTTCCTTCCCTCTTTCCATTTTGTCATGGTTAGCATTTAGCTTTCATTCCTTTGTTTATTTTATAAACATAAAATGACAGCTCCATCTGCAACTTCAGGCTCAGATGCTAGAAAGAATGTAAAGGAAGCACCAAGGAGGAAAAGTGGTGCCAGGTCTATATTGAGAAAACAATTCCTAGTAACTCATTTATGTTCAGTAGCCAGAATATTAACATCCTTGCTAAAAAAAAAAGAAAAGAAAAAAAGAAAAAAAAAACGAAAGCTGCCCAGAATAAAATTGAGATTCCATAAGAATAAAGAAAGGGAGAGAGGATGTTAGGTGGATGATGACTTGTGTCTGAAATCTTGAGAGTTGGAAGAAGGAAGAAAATTATTGGCAAGTGTTACTGGAAAAGGTTTTATGGAGGAAGAGGAACAAGAGGTAGATCTGAAAAGATGGCAGAATTTAGATATCCAGAAGAAGACAGTTTTTCCAGTAGTATGAACAGCATAAACAAAAGTAAAAGGTAATTTTCAATGATTAATCTGACATAATCAAAGAACAGATTAAATTGGAGACAGTTCCTGGGAGCAGTGAATTGGTGGCAAGTTCAAATCATGGTGCTCTTTGACAGAAAGGCTTTGTACTTGACCTAGAGTACATGAGGAATCTGTTGGAAGTTTGAAGCAAGGGGAAGAATGTATTTAACTAATCGTTTAACAAAGCTTGCTGTGGTTGCTGAATGTGATATACATTAAAATGGAAAGAGACTGGACCTATTTGCTTATGAAGTCACTGAATAACATTCAAGTGCTTTCACTGCAATGATTATGGTTGTAGCCCAACTCAAAGTCTTAGCGTTATCGTAACACAGTGTTTCCTGACTAATGATTCACAAACTGGCAATTGTCCATGACATGCTCTCTGATCTTCCCAGAAAATGTACTATTTGTTCTTGAGATTTCACTAACAGTCATTATCAGAACAATATTGTCAGTATATTTTTCAACATATGAGATGTACTCTACGTTGGATTGCTGCAATTGAGCTTTTGAGGAGCAAATATAAGTGGCGATTTTTTAAAAGTAGGCCATTTTTATTTTGGTCAACATGTTTAAAGTTAAGTGTCGACGGCATCCATGTGTGGAGAAGTGTGTGAAGACTAATTTTTATGCCAATGTCCTTTTCAAACACTGTGTATCCAGAGTCTGGTTTAATGGCCTGTCTGACTCACTCTCCACTCCTTCCCCCATCCCTCCACTCCCCATCACTGGGACAACTCAAATTTCTGCTGCAGGCTGGAGTTTAGCCCTACCCAAAGCCTAGGGACCAATGTTGCTTTCTTGTATAGGAGGAGGAATTCTGAAACCATAAGCAAGTAGCTCAGTGACTCAGCAACCCAGCATGAAGTCAGCCTTGCTTTTGGACAGGGCAATCTTTTTTTTTTTTTTTTATGACACAGAGTCACTCTGTTGCCAGGCTACAGTGCAGCGGCACAATCTCGGCTCACTGCAGCCTCTGTCTCCTGGGTTTAAGTAATTCTCCTTCCTCATCCTCCCAAGTAGCTGGGACTACAGGCATGCACCACTACGCCCAGCTAATCTTTGTATTTTTAGTAGAGATAGGGTTACATCATGTTGGCCAGGGTGGTCTCAATCTCTTGACCTCGTGATCCGCCCACCTTGGCCTCCCAAAGTGCTGGGATTACAAGCGTGAGCCACCGCACCCAGCCTGGACAGGGTTAATCTTTGCATCTCTTTCTGGTAATTAGGTTTTTCCTTCTTGAACATCCTATTGTGATGGTAACTCAGTGTCCTCTTTTTCCAGAGCCAAAGTCTCACCTGGATGCTGTTGGTCATCCTGAAGCCAGTGTTCTACCCTTGAGTCCCATCCATCCACCCCCTGCCAAATCTTCCTAATGTTTCCTACCTCCTTGACATTTCTAGCTGTTTCTTGTTATTAAATTACCAAGAGCTCCAGTGACAGTATTTGCTTCCTATTTTGTTATTGCTTAGGGTTGTCTGGTCTCCCAAGTCAAGGCATTCAGATTTGCCCTTTATTTTTATAAATGTTCACATCTCAGAGCCAGTCTATCAGCCTTTTATTGTGAAAGGATTTTTTCCCCCAACTAATAATACAGTTTTATTTCTTATATTTTCCCTTTCCCTACCATTTCAAGCAGATACAGGCCCTTACTATTTCTTTGTCTCAGATAATTTTGCAGAGAAGGGAGAAACTGCTTCAAGAAGATGAGTATTTTGTGGCTTTAGAAAAACTTAACTGAAGAGTTTATGTTAAATGTTTTAAATGGGTAGAAGAAAGAAATGTAGGCCAGGCAGTTTCCTCATAGTGTTGATGGTCTTTACAATTTGGCATGTTTTTGCAGTGGCTGGTGCCAGTTTTTCTTTTCCATATTTAGTGCTTCCTTCAGGAGCTATTGTAAGGCAGGCCTGGTGGTGACAAAATGTCTCTGCATTTGCTTGTCTGTAAAGGATTTTATTTCTCCTTCTCTTATGAAGCTTAGTTTGGCTGGATATGAAATTCTGGCTTGAAAATTTTTATCTTTAAGAATGTTGAAGGTAACCCGACCTTTCTCTCTGGCAACCCCTAACATTTTTTCCTTCATTTCAACCTTGGTGAATCGGATGATTATGTGTCTTGGGGTTGCTATTCTCAAGAAGTATCTCTGTGGAGTTCTCTGTATTTTCTGAATTTGAATGTTGGACTGTCTTACTAGATTGGGGAAATTCTCCTGAATAATATTCAAAGAATATTTTCCAACTTGGTTCCTTTCTCCACATCCCTTTCAGGTACGCCAATCAAATGTAGGTTTGGTCTTTTCACATAGCCCCATATTTTTTGGAGGCTTTGTTCATTTCTTTTTATTCTTTTTTCTCTAATCTTGTCTTCATGTTTTATTTCATTAAGCTGATCTTCAATCACTTATATCCTTTCTTCAGCATAATTCAGCTATTGATATTTGTGTATGCTTCATGAAGTTCTCGTGCTGTGTTTTTCAGTTCCATCAGGTCGTTTATAATCTTCTCTAAATTGGTTATTCTAGTTAGCAATTCATCTAACCTTTTTTGCAAGGTTCTTGGCTTCCTTTCATTGGGTTAGAACATGCTCCTTTAGCTTGGAGGAGTTTGTTATTACCCACCTTCTGAAGCCTATTTCTGTCAATTCATCAAACTCATTCTCCATTCAGTTTTGTTCCCTTGCTGGCAAGGAGTTGTGATCCTTTGGAGGAAAAGCAGCATTCTGCTTTTTGGAAATTTCAGCCTTTTTGTGCTTGTTTTTCCTCATCTTCATGGATTTATCTACCTTTGGTTTTTGATGTTGGTGACTTTCAGATGGGGTTTCTGTGTGGACGTCCTTTTTGTTGATGTTGATGCTATTTTTTTCTGTTTGTTAATTTTTCTTCTAACACTCAGGTTCCTCTGCTTCAGGTCTGCTGGAGTTTGCTGGAGGTCCACTCCAAACCCTGTTTGCCTGTGTATCACCATAGGAGGCTGCAGAACAGCAAAGATTGCTGCCTGTTCCTTCCTCTGCAAGCTTTGTCCCAGAGGGGCACCCGCCAAATATCAGCCAGAGGGCACCTGTATGAGGGGTCAGTTGACCCCTGCTGGGAGGTGTCTCCCAGTCAGGAGGCACAGGGGCCAGTGACCCACTTGAGGAGGCAGTCTGTCCCTTAGCAGAGCTACAGCCAGCACACAGGAATGTTTAAGTCTGCTGAAGCTGTGCCCGCAGCTGCCTTTTCCTCCAGGTACTCTCTCCCAGGGAGACAGGAGTTTTATCTATAAGCTCCTATCTGGGGCTCCTGCCTTTCTTTCAGAGATGCCCTGCCCAGAGAGGAGAAATCTAGAGAAGCAGTCTGGCTACAGCAGCTTTGCTGAGCTGTGGTAGGCTCTGCACAGTTTGAACTTCTGGGTTGCTTTGTTTACACTGGGAAGGAAAAACCATCTACTCAAGCCTCAGTAATGGCAGATGCCCCTCCCCCCACCAAGCTCGAGCATCCCAGATCAACTTCACACTGCTGTGCTGGCAGCAAGAATTTCAAGCCAGTGGATCTTAGCTTGCTGGGCTTTGTGGAGGTGGGATCCGCTGAGCTAGATGACTTGGCTCCCTGGCTTCAGCCCCCTTTCCCAGGGAATGAATGATTCTGTCTTGCTTGCATTCCAGGTAACACCTGGGTATGAAAAAAACCTCCTGCAGCTAGCTTGGTGCTTTATGTGCTTGAAACAGCCACCCAGTTATGTGCTTGAAACCTAGGGCCCTGGTGGCGTAGGCACCCGAGGGAATCTCCTGGTTTGTGGGTTGTAAAGACCATGGGGAAGGTGTAGTGTCTGGGCCGGAATGCAAAGTTTCTCAAGGCACAGTCCCTCAAGGATTTCCTTGGCTAGGGGAGGGAGTTTCCTGACCCCTTGTGCTTCCTGGGTGAGGCAATGCCCCACCCCACTTCAGCTTGCCCTCTGTGGGCTACACCCACTGTCTAACCAGTCCCAGTGACCTGAGCTGGGTACCTCAGTTGGAAATGCAGAAATTGTCATCTTCTGCATTGATCTCACTGAGAGCTGCAGGCCACAGCTGTTCCTATTAGGTCATCTTGCCGGCAACAACTAACAGGCAAAATAACCATCTAGCATCATAATGACAGGATTAAATTCACACATACCAATATTAACCTTAAATGTAAATGGACTAAATGCCCCAATTAAAAGACACAGACTGGCGAATTGGATAAAGAGTTAAGACTCATCGGTGTGCTATATTCAAGAGACACATCTCATATGCAAAGACATATATAGGTCTCAAAATAAAGGGATGGAGGAATATTTACCAAGCAAATGGAAAGCCAAAAAAGCAGGGGTTGCAATCTTGTCTCTGATAAAACAGACTTTAAACAAAGATCAAAAAAGGCAAAGAAGGGCATTACATAATGGTAAAGAGATCAATGCAACAAGAAGAGCTAACTATCCTAAATATATATGCACCCAACACAGGAGCACCCAGATTTATAAAGCAAGTTCTTAAAGACCTATTTGTTTTATCCACTGCTGAATCATCAGTGTCTAACCCAGTAAAGGTCTCAGATGGACTTTTCCCATTTTATTTCACTGGGTCTGTTCAACAGTTATTTACTGAGTCCTCACTAGATAGCAGTTCTTCATTAATTGTCCTGGATAAAGCTATGAACAAGAGCTATGAACAACTCACTCCGACTTTGAGCTTAAGACCCTACAGTGTCTCAGAATCCCCCCAAGAAATCTTTCAAGCATGCTTTGCTGTCAAGAGAAGTCCACTAGAATTCTGAATCCACTTTACATTTCTCTAGGTCTCAACATATTAAAGCTGAAGCCACCTTCTCAGTTCCCATGTAGTTTTGTGGTTTTGAGTGAGTTTTGGTGGGGCTCCTCAGGAGGACTTGAGGGGGCAGTGTGCTCAGGCCAGCTGGAGCTGTCTGCTGGCCATAGGGTCAGGGATAAGTGTTCTCCTTATGGGCCATACTTGGAGGGAGAGTAGGAGGAGAGCTGAGGCCCAAGGCACAGCTACTCTCCCAGCCACCACAAATGACTGAAATCTGCCTTTTTTTTTTTTTAACTGGCAACATTTTTCATCATTTTTTCTCTCTCTGGAACCCAATTTAGTAAAAAGCTTGAAAACTTACTTTACAACAACTAAATTAGAATTCAAGAGTTCAGCACAGCTCCTCTAAGAATATACTTAAGTACCCCACACATTCAGAAATCATGATCCTAACTGTAACTGTGTATTTTGTCATTGAAAAGCAATTGTATTATTTTCATAAAATCAAGGCATGTGGAGCTACAACTAGGAAAAAAAATAAAATAAAACAAAATGAAGGCAACATCTTTCATCATATCATATACCACTCAAAAATGTTCTTTTCTTCTTGTCTACTGAAATATTGTTTCTGGACCCAAGAAATGATAAAGGATTTCTCTTCATACCCTTGGGGCAGTTCTAAGAAGAAACCCATCCAGGGACCATTGCTGACCAGTGCTGATTCACATGACTGTGTCACAAAAAAAGAAGATGTCACTGCATTTGGGTTCCTCTTGGAACACCAAAATAAACACAGGTTGAAATTCTCCTAAAAATACTTCCCAATCATTTTAGCACAGAGAAAGGCTCTTCTCTGTGTGGACATGTTGAACATATTCTAATTGTTCAAGCCAGGATCTCAAAGGATTTGTCGGGTGGAGAGAGCAGAGCAGGTTATGACACTAGCTTTGGATCACCATTCTCTTCCTCACTCTCCCCCAGACCTTTGTCTCTATTTCCCCATCACCCACTGTTTTCCCAAATCCCAGATCATCCATTTAACATGCACTCACTGGGCACCTACATCAGTAAACATGTTCGTCACTGAAGGGAAAATACGCTTATTCATCTGTTCCCCTCATCAAAGGCATCTTCTATTTTGTGTGTGAGGAGTTAGGGGAGTAGGCATGACACAGAGTCTAGGGGGGACCTGTGAGCTCACCCATCATAGTGCATCAGGAAAGTGCTGAAAGGCCCACAAGAAAAGTAAAGCAACTTAACAGTTAACTGTCCCTTCTCTATTCTTCATAAGTTGCCACATCACAGTGCTTTGGGGTGCCTTTTATTAATCTCATTACCAAGACTCAATCCCTTCAGAGCAAGCCCTAAATCCCACCCCAGTTGTAACACAATAGAGTTCTCAGAAGCAAAAACTTCTTAGGGAAAGAGCAATAAATCAAGATGCAGCAGCTCCTCCTTGAATCTTCTCCAGCAAAAGTCATATTTCCCAGGCAAATAGGAGCAAGCAGCAAAAAATAAGTGCACTCAGGTTTCTCTGTGATGTGATTACTACCCTGGGGGAGGGAGAGGATGGTAGATGGAGAGAAAATTTGACCCTACCTTAGATTTTTTTTTAAGCTGGCATTTTGGCAGTCTATCTACAAGTGCTTTCAGAATGCCAGGTCCATCGTAGAACCCAGCCAGAAACGGAGACCTCCGGTGCCTTGTGATAAGCCACTGTTTCACTCACTCTGCTTTTCAGTGGTGTCAGGTGAACAGAGCCTTGTGCTGCAACCTTAGAACTGGGAGCACAGTGACTCTGAGGCAACCAAACACCCCCGCCACCATGGTGCTGCACTGCCAGGCTGGGGGAGGAGGAGGCCCAGCTTTCTTCTCTTTAATGAAAGATCTTGCTACTTTGCCCCTGTTCTTAGTTTTCCCTTTCCTGCCATGTACTCTACTCAGGCTTATCAGTCAGTGAACCAAAGTGGACCAGCTCCTGCCACAACTTTGCCCAGGCAGTTGTACCCTCAGGGCTTTTCAAGGGTGCAGAGCACTTGGCTTCCACATCATCCATCCTTCCTTTATGCTTTGCAGAGTGTTAGGAGCCCTGGCTTGGGAGACCGACAAACCAGACTTGGACTTCGGCTGTGTGTTCTTGGGAAACATGCTTAATGTCTCCAAACCTCAGTTTCCTCATCTGTAAAATAAGGCTCATTATATCTGGTCTTTAGTGCCTTGTTAGGGATTAATAAGAGAATACATAGAACGCTTAGAATAAGGTCTAACATGCACCAAGAACTTGCATAGCAGGTACCAAATGCAGGTATATGCATAGCAGGTATGCAAAAACACAGATTTATTTGACCAGAAAGGTGCCTTAAATGCCATTACTTCTTTCAATAATTCCCCCTTGTTCATTTGACCCTCTTACTGTATCATCAAGATTCAGCTCAAGCCTCTTTGTCTCCAAAATAATGTTCCCAACTTTGTAGAGTTCAATGTATCTTCCTCCATCTTCTCAAAGCAAATTATTTGAGCGTCCTCATAGCAGCAATTCCTGGAGTGTTGAATGTAGTCATCTCCTTGTCTGTCAGCCCTATCCTGCCATACCCTCAATACTTGGAAGATAAAGGAGAGACTGGTGTGATGGTTATACATATAGACTTCTGGGCCAGACTGCCTGGGACCACATCCCATCCTTCTTTTGCCAGTTAACTGTGTGCCTCAGCATTCTCCCTCAAACCAGGAGTGAGAATAACAGTAACTATTTCCCAAAGTTAACTTAAAAGTGTACCCAGCACATAGTAGGCACCATAGAAGTGTTAGCTTTTATATATTTTTTAAATTCTTAGAGTCCTCTGGTTTTAGGAGATACCAGGTATTTGATACACAGGGGTTGGAGAAACCAGGGCACCACTGCAAATTACAAGGAGAATTAGCCTAGCATTTCTTTCAGGGCAATATATCATATAATGGTTCAAAAATAATAAAACTGGTAAACAAAAGATTTGGAAACAAGATCTCAAAGAGACATTTGCATGCTCATGTTCATTCCAACATTATTCACAATAACCACAATGTGTCCGTCCAAAGATAAATGGGTACACAAAATATGGTATATACATATAATGGGACATTATTCAGCTTTAAGAAGGAAGGAAATCCTGTCATTTGCTATAATATGATGAACCTTGAGGACATTGTCCTAAGTGAAGCAAGCCAACCACAAAACAACTATTGCTTGATTTCACTCATCTGAGGTTGCTGAAGTAGTCAAACTCACACATATGGTGAACAGAATGGTGGTTTCCAGAGGCTGGAGGTAGGGAAAAAGAGGAAATTGTTATTCAATGGGCATAGAGTTGTATCATGCAAGAGAAAAAAGTTCTTGAGATCTGCTGTGTCATGATAGGCATAGAGTTGACAATATTGTAAGATACACACAAAAATTGTTAAGTGGATAAATCTATGGTATGTGTTTTTAACCACAATTAAAAATGTTTTAAATTTAAAAATTTAAAGCCAAAAAATAACTACATCAGGCATGTCACGCTCAACATCATAAACTTATTTCTCTTTACTCCCACTTCAGGTTACTGCTGGTCTGCATGGGACAGTCAATTCTTAGTAAAAACTGAAAGTGGGTTATGTCTTTTTATGACATGTACATATGTCTCTATGTCTGCGCCAATGTGTTTATTTTTACTGAACACACATTGACATCATTTGAAAGTCCTGAGGCAATTTGGGAAAAACTATACAGAATAAATGTTACCTGACATTTTAATGCTTTACTTTCTCTCTACCCAAGGAGTAGTTTGCTTTTCAAACAAGTCTTCTACTAGATAGCCTGTTTTACTTTTCTTCATATTACTTATTTCACTGGCTCTACACACTAAATTCACTGGGCTATTGATCTACTGCCTGACAGTATAATTTAATTCCTTGAGAGCATAGATGTGGTTTTTTGCTACTATATCCTCAGCATGTGGAAGAGTTCCCAGCACAGAGTAGGTGCTCAATTAACACTTGTTGAATTAATGAATAATTCCCCTGATACCAGGAGGGAGAGGAAAAAATGTAGACTGTCTTAAGCTTAGCCATCAAGTAAAGGTGCTTGCATTGAATAGAAATTATCTCTGGAAGGATAGAATTCTTTAATGTTTTTGCTTGCATTATCTTACGCCTTTGAGTCAGGGGATGAAAACCTCAGCGCAGCTCCGCAACCCAGCAAACATGAATGTAGTTAGGATTCTTTAACGAGATATGTCTAGAGCACAGTGAACTTTATAGACTTCTCAACCACCAGATAATTCCAGGAATTGAATTTAGTGGCAAGAATCCTTTAGATATAGGAAGAGATAGTAAGAGAATCACTCAGGGGGGACCAAAAAGACAGGTATAATTATATCCTGAGCCATTTTAATACACTCCCAGCTAATATCGCTTGAAACTGTTCGGGAGCAAATGAGAGAGGTGTCAGAAACACACAGACTTAAGAGTGTCACCCAGAAATTCATTCAACCAGCTTCAAAATTGAGTCCTCATCTAGAATTAAAACTCTTCCTCTTTATTTCTTTTTGAAGCTAGCAAACTTTTCTACCAAAGATGTCTGCCGGCTTTTTAAGGCTTAGGATCCTTGATTGCAGAGTCATTCTTCAGGTATCCTGATGCCTTCTTCACACTCTTTTTAAGAGGATAAACTACATTTTTCTCATTCTGACCAGAGAAGATCCTGTGTCTATAATCATCAAGGAGGTGATTATAGACACATACCACAGCTTCAGTTCCTTTGAGCCAGCATTGAGTTCGTAGCATTCAGTTCATAGCATCCAGTGTCATCCCTCTCTTGACCCACGAAGACTATTTTTGCAACTTCATTTCTGTTTTCTTATGGAATCCTGAGTCAGAGCTCTATGCAGAATGATCATTGGGGAAGCTACCATAGCTTTGGAGGGAGAAGGTACCAAAAACATTTTCTCCCTTTTTTTTTCTTTAAAACTATCCCAGAGGAGAAGCTTGAGGGAAACTTGGTTGGGTTTATAATCTTCCTGCAGCAACAAAATTTCCAGCAGCCGACTTTGCACAGCAGTTTCTAAACCAGAAACCAAAATAAACTGCCAATAGGAGCCTATAGACAGCAAGATGTCATGTGCTTTTTCCTGTTGTGTAACCTAGCCTCCATTTTACCTTCCCTCCCAGAGATCATTCCATGCAGAGAGATCAGTTCCTCTTTCCTGCCCCCAGCAAGTGGCCAATGAATGTATCTGCAGTTTATAAGATTCCTCAATCAGATTGAATGTGACAGAAAAAGACTTTGGCAGGATCTGAAATCTTTGGGAGACAAAGATCTGGGACTGTGATTTCTTTGCCAGCCTTACTCCTGATGAGGGAGGCTAGCTCAAGGAGAGCTCAGAGTTCAGGAAACATATTTTAAAAAAGCGAGCACTTGCATACAAGCAAAATCTAGATTAGAAGTGCAATTGTTTGCAGCATTAAAAGTGAATAAAGTCAAGAAAGGCCATCAGGCTGCTGCTAACAAATAAAAGTGAAAAATGAATGATTTAGTCTTAGCAGTGGCAATGGGACTCACTGAATAGCAGTATGTGGGTGACTTTCACGTTTATAGTAACAAGGGTAGAATAAAAACAGCTACCGAGGAGAGATCCAAGATGGCCGATTAGCAACAGCTCAGGAATGTAGCTCCCAGTGAAAGCGCAGAGAACGAGTGGACGCCGCACTTTCCGACAAATTTTTGTTGCCCACAGACCAGGAGATTCCTGGCAGAGGAGCCACACGGGTCGCCAGCGCGACTCTTTTGGCCGGCACGGCTGTTTTGCCGGCACCCCGGCGCGGCGCTTCCCAGTGCGGAGTATACCGGACGGACAGGCTCGGCTGGTCCCATCCCCACAAGGAAAACAGCAATTGGAAGCGCTGAGGACTGAGAGTTTCATAGCAAGCACAGCGAACCCGGGAAGGTCCGGTTCTGTGGGGAACGGGCATCCGCCAAAGGAAAACTAAGAAACAAAAAAAAATTTCATCACCGGGCGGAGAGAGATCCAAGATGGCCACGTAGCAGCAGCTCAGGATTGTAGCTCCCAGTGAAAGCGCAGAGAGCAAGTGGATGCTGCAATTGCAGACGAATTTTTGATGCCCACAGACTGGGAGATTCCCGGCGAAGGAGCCACCTGGGTCGCCAACTCTTTTGGACGGCGCGGCGCTTCTCAGTGCGGAGTGTACGGGACTGGGTGCCCAAAGGCTCCGCTGGTCCCATCCCCACAAGGAGAACAGCAATTGGAAGCGCTGAGGAGAGAGCGAGCACAGCTGAACCTGGGAAGGCCCAGCTCTGTGGGGAAGGAGCGCCCCCCGAAGGAAAACTAAGAAACAGAAAAAACTTCATCACCAACAAGCCGGACATCCACTCAGAGACCCAATCTGAAAGTCGGCAATTACAAAGACGACAGGTGGATAAATCCACAAAAATGGGAAGAAACCAGTGTAAAAAGGCTGAGAACACCCGAAATCAGAATGCCTCTCCTCCTACAGGGGATCGCAGCTCCCCTTCAGCAAGAGAACAAGGCTTGACGGAGGATGAGTGTGATGAACTCACAGAATCAGGCTTCAGAAGGTGGATAATAAGAAACTTCTGTGAGCTAAAAGAACGTGTTCTAACCCAATGCAAAGAAACTAAGAACCTTGAAAGAAGATTTAACAAAATGTTAACGAGAATGGACAACTTAGAGAAGAACATAAGTGAATTGATGGAGCTGAAAAACACAACACGAGAACTTTGCGAAGCATGCACAAGTTTCAACAGCCGAATTGACCAAGCAGAAGAAAGGATATCAGAGGACAAAGATCAACTCAATGAAATAAAACGAGAAGGCAA
>PVKP010002050.1:0-106395 GCA_004027715.1 Plecturocebus donacophilus
TTTTGGGGTACATGTGAAGAACATACAATATTGTTGCATAGGTACACACGTGGCAGTGTAATTTGCTGCCTTCCTCCCCTTCACCTATATCTGGTATTTCTCCCCATGCTATCTCCCCACAACTCCCCACCCCCCACTGTCCCTCCCCTATTTTCCCCCAACATACCCCAGCGTATAGTGCTCCCCTCCCTGTGTCCATGTGGTAGAGCTTTTTGTCTCTCCTTCCCACGCTGGCGCTGGCCAGCCAATAGGGCCCTTTGTTTCTGAAGCTCTTGAAGGAGGGGGCTCTGTAACTCCCGGCAGAGGGAGTTTGAAAGAACTCCTCTCATTGGACAAGAGCATGAATGGGGAGGAAATAACTCAAGAGTTAAAACTCCAGTCGCCCCTGCCTGAACAGATTTCTCTCTGGATCCCCTTTCACTCTGCCTAATATGCTCTTTGGGTCCACAAGTTTTATTTCAACGGTAAACTCACCGTGCCTCCAGGGCCCCTTTCCCCATTCCTCGGGATTAGGAAGGCCAGGAACCTAAGCTCCAACTGCAGTGGTGGTTCCCGCTTCTGTGATGACCTAGCCACCCAAGTGGGAACCAAGGAATCTGGCTGCAGTTTTACTCCTCAGGTAACAAGCTGTTCACAAGAACCATCAAAGAAACACATGTATGTAAAGCCACCAGGAATGCTGATATAAATTAACTTAATAGATGAAAAACTGGCAAAACTGGTCAGTATCCACCGGGCAATAAGTCAGCCACATCTCCACCAGACAGAACTTGCATGCCTGTGAACAAGAATCATTTACATTTGAATATTATACAGTTTGCTGGGCATAGTTCTAAGCAACAGAGATATAGTGGTAAAAACAAAATCCCTGCCTTCTTGGAGTTTGCATTTGTGTGCATGGGGTGGAGGTGGGGCAAGGAGTTAAAGTCAAATATTAAACAAATAAATATGTAATATGGCTTTTAGAGACAAGGACTCTCTATAAAGAAATACAAAGCAGGATACTAATGCCAGGTAATATTGGATAAAAGGTAGTATTAATTTCTTTGGGGTAACCAATAAGATCTCCCTGCAAAGGTGAAATTTAAATAGAAACCCAAGGTAAAAGGAAGCAAACTGTGGGGCTATAAGAGTTAAGGAGCAAGAATTCCACATATGGAGAACCCCAAGTACAAAAGTCCCAGAGCAGGGGCACTGTGACTGCAAGTGGGCCTGATGTAGCTAAATGTAGTGAGTTTCAGGAAGAGGAGCTATGTATAAAAATGACTCTGGGGCGAGTATAGGAGGAGGCAGGAAAAGGGAGCTCTTGATGAACTTTCTGTCCTCTTTCATGAGACTCATTTTTTTACTTCCAGGGAAATGGAGCATTACTAAAGAGTTTGGGCAGAGGCAAAACATGATTTGACATGGGAAGCATTCTGACTGTGATGGAATGAATAGTCTAAAGGATCAAAAGGGAAAGCAGGGAGATCCACTGGGAAGTTTGATGAGTTTAATTATATCTTCCAAAATGATATGTTGAAGTCTTAATCCCCTGATAATTGTGAAAATAACCTAATTTGGAAAGAGAATCTTTGTTAAAACCAGGTCATTATGGATTAGGGTGGTCCCTTATCCAATAATTGGTGTCCTTATAAAAAGAGAGAAATTTGGATCTGTACAAACAAGGTCTTATGAAGATGGAGACAGAGATTGTGTTTACACAGTTCAAGGAATAGTAAAGGATTGCTCGCAGCCACCGGAACTGGGAAGCAGTAAGGATCTAGATTCTTTCCCAGAGCCTTCAAACAGAGCATGGCCCTGTTGACACCTTGATTTTTTTCTTTGAGCCTCCAGAATATGATACATTTCTGTTGCTTTAGGCCAGCCAGTTTATGGCACTTTTTAATGAAATCTCTAGGTGAGGAAGGAGACCCTTAATCCTCTTAAGCTTCTAAGAGCCCTTCCACCTAGACTTCTACATTGCATTTCAGTAGGAGAAGTAAAGGCTGGCAGACCCGGGTGCCACCCTTAATTGCACTCCTGTAGATCGCAGGCATGGTATGGAGGAATCTTTCCGGAAGGCATTCTTTTTACTTAAACATGTTCAAACCCCTAGTCATGTACCCCATGCCTACTTCATGGATTAAGACCCTTTCATATGTAATTTCTAGAACTGTAAGCCTTTAAAAGGGCAGGAATTTTCTTTGTCAAGGAGCTCAGTGGTTAAGGTATTTTCACCTGCCGCAGCTCCTGGCCAAATAAATCACCATTTTCTTCCCAGTTTGGTGTTCAAGAGGTTTGTTTGCAATCTTTGCTATTCCATAGGATCCTAATGAGGAGGCTATCACCATAATTCATGTGAGAGATGACGGTGATTTTGCCAGACTGGTACTGGTGGAAGTCTTGAGGGGCACTGGATCCAGGGTACTTTAAAAAGGTAAAATTGACATGATTTTCTGACATGTCTGTGGGGCATGGAGAAGCATTTGAAGTAATTCAAGAACAAATGCAGCTTTTTTCTCTTAAGAATTGAACTCAAGAAAACCTGACAGCCATATTTCTGAACAATAATGACAGATGTCCATGATTTTTTTATTGCAAATTTGCAATGGATATCAAACCTAGAAGGATCAATTATAATAGGAGTTGTCTATTACTGATCTCATTCTTTGTACTAGGCTCTTAATATATACATATCATTTAATCCTCCCAAGACTCCTGCTATAGACATTTTGACCTTCATTTTACAAATGGGAACCCTTTACTTAAAGATACTTTGTATGTACTGCAGGAAGTATTATAGGAAAGATTGAAACCCAAATTTTCCTGATGCCAGCACCAATTTTCTATCAAGAAGTAAACAATGCTTTAGGAAATAAAACAATGTTTCTGAGAAATTAGGATGCTAAATGAAACATTTCATTTATAGCTCAGTTTTAAGATGCTTTTCATATATTCTTAGAATGTATGGAATACTCTTGTCTTTGTTGTTTTTGTGTCTTCATGGAACCTAAGTTACTGCTAACCATGAGTAGACACTCAAGGAATACTCACTGGTTTTACATTGATGTACTAACTGGCCCCTGGTATTAGACAGATTTCTGTGATGGTGTATTATTCTATAGAGAATCATCTGTTTACATATACTTAATACAGGTTAAATAATTCTTATTTATGTTTGTATAATACTTTACTATTTACCAAGGACTTTCATACTTGTAACAATATTGACAAGATAAATAACAGTTCCTGTTATCTATTGCTGTATACCAAATCACCCTAAAATTTACAAGCTTAAAACCACCTGTGATGGTTGATATTGAGTGTCAACTTCATTAGACTGAAGGATACAAATGGGTGTATCTGTGAGGGTGTTGCCAAAGGAGATTAACATTTGAGTCAGTGGACTGGGAAAGGCAGACTCACCTTCAATCTGGGTGGACACAATCTAATCACCTGCCAGTGTGGGCAGAATAAAAGCAGGCAGAAGAATGTGAAAAAAGACTAGGTTGGCTTAGTCTTCTGGCCTATATCTTTCTCCCTTGCTGGACGCTTCCTGCCCATGAATATCAGACTCCCAAGTTCTTCAGCTTTAGGACTCTTGCCTTCAATCACAGACTGAAGGCTGCACTGTTGGCTTCCCTACTTTTGAGGTTTGGGGAGTTGGACTGGCTTCCTTGCTCCTCACCTTGTAGACAGCCTAGGTGGGACTTCACCTTGTGATTGTGTGAGTCAACATGCCTTAATACACTCCCCTTTATATATACATCTATCCTATGAGTTCTGGCCCTCTAGAAAACTCGATAAATATACCATCTATTTTTTTAAAAAGTATTTTTCATTATTCTGGGGGTTGACTGGGCACAGGTGGTTCTTGCTCAAGGTTTCTCATGTAGTTGAGTCAGACAGTGGCTGGGTCTAGAGTCATCTTAAAGATTTCTTCATTTACATGTCTAGGATTGACAGCAGCTGGAGTCCTACTTGAACTTGAATGCCTACTGGCTTGAATGCCTACACATAGCCTTTCCATGTGGCCTAGTCTTCCCCTTACTTGGAGGCTAGAATCGAAGAGACAGTATCCAAGGTGATAAGCAGCAGATGCAGCAGTTTCTTAAGGACCAGGTCTGGGAACTGCCACAGTGTCACCTCTATTGAATTATGTTGGTCGTTTACAGAACCTAGATGCAAAGGGGGGAACATAAACCCCACCTCTTGATGGATGGTGCATCAAAGAATTTTAAAATCACATTTAAAACTGCCAGATGAGAAAAACTTGATTGTTCATATTTTATACTAAATGGTTAAAAGTTGAGGAATTGGGGATATTTTCTAAAATTACAGAGTTAATATGGGCTACAACAGTGATTTGAACCAAATTCTTACTTTATTGTACTTTCTATCATCAGAAAGCAGTGAAGTGGAGTGCTCGAGAACTTGGTATCTGGAGTCATATTGTCTGAATGCAAATTTCAGTTCTACTTTCTAGCTTTATGATCTTGAGAAAGTAACTTGGCTTCTCTTGCCTTGGTTTACTCATATGTGAGTTGTTAATAATTGTACCTAATACATATAGAGAAGTAAGATTGAGCTAATAGACATAAGAACTTAGAACAACACCTGGACTAGCATATAGTAAACAATCAATAAGAGTCAGCTATTATTGTACATTTCACAACTGGCTGGCAGAATTTTGAAGAAATTTGGCAATTTTGTGAGTTAGATGTGTATGTGCAAAGCATGCATAGAGGAAGTTTAAGTGGAAAGTGTTTATAATAAGATGTGATGGGTGTTCTGCCAAGTGTTTAATTACGTTTCTTCTGTACTGCCATTGGATCAGATCTCAATCTTATACTTTCCACCTTGCATAGAAATCATCTGTTTATCCATTTGTCTCCTTGCTAGAATGTCAAGTCAAGGAGGACAACACTATTCTTATTCATCTTTGTTTCTTAGTGATTTACACAGAATATGGCACTTAGTAGGAGTTCAATACATTGGTAAAATAGATGCATAGTACGTCAATACTTTCGAATAAAAATATGAAATGAGAAAAGGGCATTATATTCTGTAAGGATTTTCCTTTGTGTACTTGTGGGCTTATCATAGTCTGAAATTTTCGAAGAAAGTATAGGGAAGGAAATATAGACTTAGATGATATCCAAACAACCCATTTACTTTAAAATTCATTCATTCATTCACTCTTCCACTAAGAGATGAGTTATTTACCTCTTACAAAAGAGTAAAATAATTTTGAATTATTTCTATTTTAGAAACACCTGGTTACGTGTTGTGCAGTCCAGCCACTCAGATAGGGCTTATTACTATGTTTATATTCAAGAAAAATATCTTGCCCTTTGAATTCATTGTCAAGCCTGGTAAACATTAGAAGCTGCAGTCATGTTTGAATACACAGAGAACTAAGGAGCTCCTCTGCTTTAAGTACTTAGTAATTTAAATTTAGTTTTAAAGTTTACATTTTATTTTGACATATGATGGTTTTTATCTTTGTTGTGATGTTGGTAATCTTTTGAGGAATAGCAAAATGATTTGGAATTCTAATTTCTAGAATCAATATGAGGAGAAGAAAGATAATAAAGCTCTAAAATTCCCCATATTAGTAATTGAATCAATAGGATTTGATGCAAAGAGGTCTGTTGACACTTTATGATACTGCCCTTCTTGGAATGTATAGGGGAGTCCTGCCTTGTTCCATATTAAGTAAGGTATCCATGAAATGCAAATTATCCTTCAATGGAAAGGCAGAGATTAATGAGTAAAACAATAATGTTGCATTAAATGAGCCTGATGAGAGAGATTACATAAAAATCCTTCAAAAATATTCATGAAATAAGAATAGTTGCACAGTGATTATTGAATCATAGATTTGAGGAAAGAGGCCCTACCTAAAAAAAGATACTATTGTAGGAAAAAATTTGTATAAGAGATTAAGCAATTTTTGACAATTTGGTTTGGGATGTAATCACTGCAGTTGTTTGCGTGGGTATTTTCTTGGTACTTTCTGAGTTTACATCAACTTTTCTGTCTTTAGTCAGTAAGTTCTAGATCATATTTAAGGGAAAAAATTAAGAAAATATCTCTCCTTCTGGCTCTGTTACATTGTCTACTTCTTCTCATCCTATTCACATTGAAAACGCAGGAAAAGCTTGATGTTAAGGAAATGTTCCTCTTCCATTAGTTCCGTGTAGATTTGTTTCATTCTGTGAGTAAATACTTGGTTCTCTAGGGGCTTAAAATCTCTCATAAGAAAAATTACTCAACCAGTGAATCAGTTAACGTTATTAGGAAGAGGGCACTGACCAGCTGTTCTCTTCCTCAGAGGCAGAATTGGATGAAATAGACTTACATAGGAAATGGAAAGTTATAAGGAAAGAAACCTTCCTGATGATAAGGTTGATAGAAACCTAAAGGGTTCAAGTTTTTTTCCAAGAGTAAATGTGACCCAGTGGATGAAAGCTAGCCTGTAACCTGAGATAGACTCCTGAATCTGTGCCTTTTCAGCCAAGTCTGTATCCTTGGACAACTTGAGTCTTCATAGCCTCCATTTAATTAACTGAAAAAGGGGAGAAGATAATATTTAACTTTTAGAACTATTGCATAGATTTTAAAACGATTTACATAAAACTCTTGACACGTAATTCACAGTCAATAAATGGTAGCTGTGATTATTTTCACTACCTCTGACTTGGGGACATGTAATCTCACATCAGTTCAAGGTGATTTCAGTGGCAATGATTTTCTCAGTCTTCATTTGGAGGAAGGAAGCTTGGCAAATAACACACAAAGTGGTTCTTAAAAAACATAACAGATAATGATTATTTTCCCTTTAATAATAGGAGAATGGGAATTCTCCATATTTCCTGGAGGATGAAACCCATTTTTCTCTAATAGCATCTCATAATGTGCTGGTGCCCATATCCCTGCCGTTCTAATTTACAATAATAATATGCTAATTTTATGCTTGTAATCTTAGATTGGATTAAGTACCAGATTTTTAGAGAAATAAATGACAAAATATATTTCTTTTGAAATATTTTTATACAGAAAAATACTGAAATACTTCCTATGATTCAATGGTTATATTTAGATGTCCAGTTAAAACTTGATTATGTCTTGTTCAGGCTGGTCTTTTTGAGTACACTTTCAATGATAATGTGTAGTTGTTTAAGAGAAAGGATTTTGATTTTTCAATTTTAATGTTAATTATGAGATTTTTAAGAAGAGCCTTAAAGAACTCTTTAGTTCTTTAAAGTTTCCATCACATTTTTTTGGTCTGATTGTTTATACTGAGATTAGAAATGGTCCTATTCTTTTAGTTTTGCTTGTAATTTTTTTGCAATTAGTAAAAATACATAAATTATATCAACATGCATTGTGTGCAGATCCCAGACCTACATACCTTGAAATCAATATAGATATAAACAGTATATATTATCAAGCCATGAAAAAAATAAAAGCATAAATTAGATTAATCTATGAAGGTTCTTATGGCTCCCACTGACTTTTCTTATAAGATGGAAACTACGAAAACTGCTGTGGGCTTCTTATCATAAGGATCTTCTTCCTTATACTGGATGCTCAGTACTTTTTTTAGAGATCTTAAGGAAGGAAGGCAATCTTCCATCCCCAGAGCAGCAGTTGGCTTTTATTTGCTCCTATTTTTCTCTGTGTGGCATTCTCTAACTTTTCTATCAGATAAGTCAAATGGAGTGTTTTAGATTGCCCTTGCTGATAAAGTTTAATCAATTAAAAAGTATTTACAATGTGCTCTGTACTGTGATAAGTATTCAAGAGATTAATACGGAAAGAAAAGACATGGCATGTCAATGGCATACTTACTGAAATATTTCTTGGAAGAGCAAGATTTATCCATACAAAGTAACTTATAGGCAACCATTTTTTATTTCTCCTAATTTATTCCATTCCTTCAATCATTCCTTCCCCTGAAATTTATTAAAACATACCATCTTGTAGAAAGTGCTAGGCTAGGCTTTGAGGTTACAATAGAGAAAATAAATGGTTCTTGCCTTTGCAGATAATGTAGCAATAATTATGAAGGAATTGTAAACAAAGCACAATGAATCCATAAAAGAAAGAATGCCTAATTCTGAGGGTATGTTAAGGAATTCTTAATAGAGTTAATTTTTTTTAAGCTGACTCTTAAAAGTTGACTTGGAATTCACCAAACAGTATAATCAGCCATGCAGTAGGGTATTGGGGCTAAAGGCATTGTTACCTGGGGTAGAGTGAAGGGACACGTGAAATTGTGAAGGATAACAGCATATTTGGAAAATGAGTAATTCAATATTACAGGAAAATAGGAACAAAGCAAATGGCAGAAGATGGGAATGTACTGAAAGACATTGGCCAGATAATGAAGTATCTTAAATTTCCTACTAAGGCAATTATGTTACTGGAAATGGGAAGTAATTGAAGACTTTTATGAAATGGGCTATCATGATCATATTTGAGTTTTACAAAAATACTACTAGTGGTAATTGAAAATTAGGATAAGGGTGAAGGCTCTGATATCAGTTGATAGCTTATTGCATTCATCCATGACAGATTTGATGACTTTCTGAACAGAACCATGGCAGTGGAGGTGGAGCAAAGGTAATGTCCTTGAGAACTATTAGGAGGCAGGCACTCTAGGATGTAAACCACTGTTAATGTAATGGTTATGGGATAGGGAAGACTTTCCAATCATAAACAGGTTTCTGGCTAGAGATACTAGGAGTTTTCTGTCAATAAGCCAAACCTATTATAGACTTGATGGCACAGAACCTGCCAGACATAAACAGTAGGGATACTTGTAAAACACATGTAGATCTTAGGTATCCCATAGAATTTGTTACAGGAGAATACTTTTTTGGGTATTAAACCAGTTTGGGGCAACCTGGCTACATTTTTAGGGAGAAATCTGATGTATTTTTTTCCTTTGGTAGATGTATGCTAAGAAACTTATTACAAAATTACCAACACAAATGTAAGTTCACACTTTGTTAGGTCCCCTCTTACATTTTGAAAAGGTCTGTACCATAAAAAATTTTTAATGTTTAAGCTTCATTAGTGTCATGGAAAATCCACCTCTGGCTAAGATATAATTTTATTACTCTGTCAGTTATATTCCTACCTCTACACACACACACACACACACACACACACACACACACACAGACACTCACTTTTATTCTTTTGCCTCTGCCCTGCACTCCTTGCCAGGGAATTTTGTGGTTATTTCCTGTAAAGTCAGTTTATTTTGAAATCTTACAAGGCCACTGAGCCCCTTGTGAGAAGTCAGTACATTTTTTTAACTCTTTAAACACAAAATATTAAAATAACATTTCAATCTGTAAGCTTGCAATACTCATTCTTTCTTAAAACTATCACAGATAAAGAAGTTTTAATAACAATCATATTCAATATTTATTAATTAAGCACTAAATAGCAGATGGTGTCTTTATATGTGGTAACTTCCTTGATCCTCACAGAAATCCTTTGTAGTAGATTCCATTACTCTTCCTAATTTACAGATGAGAAAAGTGAGTCCCAGAAAGGTTAAATAACTTTCTCAGGTTGTAAGCAGTTGATAATTGGTAGGGTCAAGCCTTGGATCTCAGTAGTTTGGCTCCAGAACCTGTGCTCACTGTAACTTTCATGTCACTGTATCGCTTCTTATGAATTTATTCATGTTGTGAATTTATTCACATGATAGATGTCAAGCACAGAGACTATTTATAGGCATTTTAGTGAACAGTTAAAAAATGAGCTCATGAAGAGAGAGAGAGACAAGTTAGAAATAATAAACATTTACTAAGCCCCTACTATATACTAATATAGCTAAGCTTGGGAGACCTTTCCTTTCTATTCTCTTGGATATGTTCCTATTTTCTTTCTAGAAGAAAAGTATCAGGGGAATTGATGATTGAATCACTCTGGATTGGGAGCCATTTTCTGGTTGTAGAATATTGTACTCTACAAAGATTGGTCTTTCAGTGCTCTTTTTTTTTTTATTGCATTTTAGGTTTTGGGATACATGTGAAGAACATGCAAGATTGTTGCATAGGTACACACATGGCAGTGTGATTTGCTGCCTTCCTCCCCATGACCTATATCTGGCATTTTTCTATCATGTGTCATCTCCTCCCCTTTTCCCACATGTAAAACCGAGCAGAGATAAACAGAATAATGGCCTTAAAAGATTTCTGCACTCTAATCCCTCAGAAACTGAATATATGATGTTACTTGGCATATGAGTCAAAGTTAGGGACCTTAAAATTTAGAAAAAAATTATCCTGAATTTTCTGTCTGGATTCAGTCTCATAACACGAGCTTTAAAAGTAGAGAACTACCTCCATTGGATCAAGCAGAAGGGAAAGACATAGTTTCAGAGTGAAGAAATCCATGCCCCATTGCTAGTGCAAAGATAAAAGGGATAAAGAGCAGAGTGCAAGTGGTGTTTGGGAACCAAGAGAGGTTCGTGACTGAAAGCCCGCAAAGAAACAGTTACCTGACCTCTCTAACCATAAGGAACTGCGTTCTGCCCACTAACCTGAATGAGAAAGCTGCCTCTTCTCCAGAGCCTCCAGAAAGGAGGAAGAAAATCTTGATTTCCTTCTTGTGGAACTCTAAGTAGAGAATCAGCTGAGTCACACTGTGCCTGAACTTCTGCCCCACAGAAAATTTGAGATAATAAATTGGCATCTGAATTTTCAAGTTTTTGGTAATTTGTTACAGTAGCAATAGAAGTCACAATTCCCACTCCTTCTTTTGTCTTACATTGTGGCATCTCAGACTTCAGCTGCATATTAATGGAATTAATTAATTTCTGCTGGTCCCAAAGGCAAGTGGGAAAAGGGAGAGCTCCCACCCTGTAGCTGGTGGGAAGCCTCAGACAATAGAAATTGAAACTCAAGTTTTTTCTCTCTATGTTAATCAAGGCTGTGGCCACTTTTTCTCCTGAGTTATGTCAAAATAAATACTCCTCAGCAAGGAGTTTACTAATTGTTTAAAGACCACACAATCTATTTAATGCTATGCATTTTTTTTCTATTTTCTCATTTAATCCTTCAACATTGATGAGTACTGTTTTTCCCAAGTGATGAAACTTGCAGGAAAGTTCAATAACAAGTAGTAGGGTGGCATTCAAATTTAAATCCTTTGAATTTTAGCAGTGGTGGGGAAAGTGTGGGTTACTTTATTACAAGGCATTGGAAAGCTGGGATGAAGCAGAATTGGATCTTATCCATCCTTTCAGCTCAGATGTACTATCTCTCCACCCTTGTATATAAACCTTTTTTATCTTTATAAGAAAGTAATCCCACCCCAGTGTCTGTAACTAGGTTTAGGACTGTCAGTTGAACATTTAGAGCACCAGAACACTTGATTAATTGCTAGAGGGCATTTGTTATTTTATTAAGGTGTTTATAATTCAAAAGCCATACACTAATCTCATATGGAGTGAAATGTGTCGATGTATTTTCATAGAACATCATCTGTTGCTGCAAGGAAACTGAGAGGTCTGCATCAGTTACTTCCCTCATCCAATTCCCATTGTTTCATGCTCCCAAGGTACTCTTTTTATTTCTTTAGACTAAAAAGCTTATCTTGGTAGGCTCACTGTTATTCTTTCACTGAATTGCAAGCTCCATAAAAGCAAAGATCATTTTATCTCCTGGGATAGTTCCTGGAACATACGAAGTAAGAACTCAATGCATTTTTGTAAAAGAAAGCAAATGATGAAATCCCGTAATTAAAAACAATTAATAATAAGAAGTGTAGTGTTTTATTGGAGAGAATGAGAGTGAGTCTTAACCTGAACATTACCTACCTGATACTATTTTTTTTATAGTGTGGGAAAGTAGCTACCAAAAATTCTGAGTCATATGAAAACTCTTAATTTGTTCTAAAAATTTGTCTTCTAACTTTGGCTTTAATTCTTTTGTTATTATTGTTTTTGTTTATTTTGCAATGATTTTGTTATGTGCTCATTGCTTGGCTGAGGACAGGCTGTTATAGTTTAGAGAAAGGAATATGATTAAAAGGTATAATGCAGCCAAGTGGAAGCCTGACTACTTAATCTGAATTCAAGGCTGCACTATCCTGTACGAAC
This sequence comes from Plecturocebus donacophilus, assembly GCA_004027715.1. NCBI lineage: Eukaryota > Metazoa > Chordata > Mammalia > Primates > Pitheciidae > Plecturocebus > Plecturocebus donacophilus. The sequence continues at coordinate 12,113 of PVKP010002050.1, forward strand.
GCTTTGCGTGAATTAAAAACAAAACAAAAAAAACAAATAACAAACAAAAAACACTTCTCTTGGACAGACTAGACGAATGGAGATGCCCCCACTGGCATACCTAGTCTGTTTTATACGCTGAACAAGCTGAACAGCTACACATAGCAGCCCTGCCTGGTTGACCATTGTCAGGGATACCAGAATAACGTCATTTCGGGCAATTCTTAAGACCTCCTTTAGCTTTCTGTTCGACTTTATTTATTTATGTTTTGTACCCACGTCCAAACTCCAGACAGCTGTATCTCCATATCTCTTCTCTGAAGTCTGCCTTTCATAGCCTCACATTGAATGGCCTGCTGAGTCACTTTCTACCATTTTGATTTTGGACGTTTTTGCTTTTTTGCGGGGAGAGGAGGGGCTTTGTTTGCTTCTTTGGCCTCCATGACCCTAATATCAGGGAATGAGATTTTCAACTCTGAGCTTAACCCAGCAAAATCCACAACCCCACTCAGAGCAAGCCCACCTCACCATCCTAGGAGAAGAGAGGGAATTTAAAAAGCACCAAAGCTTTGAAATAACTTATGCAAGTACCTCAAAGAACAACTTGAAATGTATCCATGTGATCAGAAGCATCAGACAAAGGTAGAGTCAATGTGATGTTCTAAATGGCCACAGGACCTAACTGCATAAACTATAAGGCAAATTTGAGACTTCGGAGAAAAAAAATGCATTGAACCCGCATAGAAGTAAAAAGAATTACATCATAAAAAGTTTCATTATGTGGAAATGGGAATTTTGCCTTATGTTCAAAACATAACTCATGAATGCATGTTATATTAACATTGATTGTTATTGATCACTCTTTGGCTGTTCAAAGTGAGCAGGTGAGCAGATGTATTGGGACATCTACTACACTTCAGTAATCACATTCATTAAAGTACTCTAGGAAAAAATCATTATTATTAATAAATATCCTTCCTCTCCATATTTTCTTCTAAAGGTCTATTACTTCTAAAGGTATTACAATAAAAAACAATCATCTAATATTTAAAATAATCTAAAAATTTTGGGAATAAAAACTAAGACTATTTCTTCTAACTCTGGCCATAGCTGTTAGAGCCTCATTAAATAATGCAAATACCTGTTCTCAAACATAGCTGTCTTCAGAAATTCCCCTTCCACATCCATCACCCATCATGATGTTTTCATCAGTTGCTTCTAATGATTTTGTTGCTGCTTTTGACTTGAAATTTTAAGGAGATGAATGAATTGATAAATGGTTGAATGAATGCATGCTAACTTAGAACTGTCTTCTGCGTAGATGGAAGTCAGTCAGATAGCATTGATGGGGAATGTGGGCAAGAAGAGTGCTCTTCTTCGCCCATATTAATGAAACTCTGTTGTGTTACAACTCAATAATTTCCACAACTGATGGGAGACAGATGGCTGCAGTGAACATAGGAATTTTAAAATAGCTCAATGATCAGGTTGCACAATTAGAACATGTTGTTAAGAGCTTTGACATTTTTATCCAATGAACTTATATTATTTCACTGTAAATGTATTTTTAAAATTTATTTGAATGAAAGTAATGCATTTAAGTGGTAATAAAACATCTGAAGAATTGAAATCTTCCTTTTTCTAATCCAAACTCTTGCCCAGCAATTTCATTCCTTGATGATAACAATAACTCCCTGATTACAATCTTGCATGTATTTTTCTAAAAATGATTGTAAAGATAAGCACATTTGTGTATGTGCACACATCCTTTTTATTTACACCAATGGGATAGTACTAAAATACATTTATATACTTCAGTTTTATCTGATAATAATTTATTTTAGAAATCGTTTTATACCAGGAAATTGAGACCCACTTCATTTTTCACATTTTCAAAATGTATCAATTATATTCAAAGCAATGGTAAAGATTAAGTTTTACCTGTCCTCCCACTTATACATAGATGCAACTATTTTATAACCTATTTTTTATTTTAAAATCATTTGGTGATTAATTTAAGCCACTATATAATCACCCCTATAATAACCTTTAAACAATTACTTTTGAGTCCCTTTTATGAAACATGACTATTTGTCTTGCTGACATTCCCTCCCTCTCTTTTAAATTTTTGATAGCTATATTGATTATCTTTGCAATTTTGAATAATAGATTTATTACGATTTCTTTATCCATGAACTTCAGTTAGGATCTAGGATCCCCTATAGTTATCTTACCTTCTGTAGCAGAGACTACACCAAAATCCATCCTCCTTTACTTCGACACTAAAACAGTTTTACTTAAATGTGACTGCCCAGCTAAGTACTATAATTCTCAGAAAGCCTTGCTGCTAAATGTAATCATGTGACAAAAATCTTGCTAATACAACATGTTGTGGAAATGCTATCTGTTAGCTTCTATATATTTGCTTAAGAAAGCATTATTACCATCTGTGATGGTTACTACAGAGTGTCAACTTGATTGATACGAAGTATTGATCCTGAGTGTGACTGTCAGGGTGTTGCCAATAGAGATTAACATTTGAGTCAGTGGGCTGGGAAAGGCATACTCACCCTTAATCTGGGTGGGCACAATCAGCTGCCAGCACGGCCAGGATAAAAAGTGGGCAAAGGAACATAAAAAAACTAGACTGACTTAGCCTGCCAGCCCACATCATTCTCCCGTGCTGGATACTTCCTGTCTTTGAACATTGGACTCTAACTTCTTCAGCTTTGGAACTCAGACTGGCTTTCCTTGCTCCTCAGCTTGCAGATGGCCTATTTTGGGACCTTGTGATGATATGAGTTAATATACCTTAGTAAACTCCCATATATATAAAAACTCCTTAATAAACTCCTATATATATATGTGACTATTGTAAACTGCCCCAGATATCCTGAAGGAAGAATATGAGAGGCTCAGGTCAGCTACCAATTAACAAAGGGATTGTGCAAAAGTCAAAAAGTCTCCATGGCAATAATAAAGAAAATCACAAATCTTTAAATGAAGGGAACAGGATCTGCTGGTATATATCTCTGATTAGTTCTGCCCTCTAGAGACCCTGACTAATAAACCTTCTATTCTTTTCACCTTCCTCTGGTTGAAAAGATGATCACTAGTATGGCTTAGAAGCCATATATTGAATGTTGTAAAACTTCCGTAGTCTTGGACTCTGAAAGATGGCATGGAGAAGAGCCAGTTATTGACCAGAAATGTCAAGCATCACATGAGAGGAAAATATGCTTCTATCCTTTTTTTGAGCCATGGCATTTTGGGAGGATCTTTGTTATGATATCTTTTAACTCTAAGAAGTAAAATTGTTTCTTCCTCTGCCCATCTGTCTCTTCCCTTCCCATCAGACCTATCATATGCAGCACATGCAATTCATGTCCTGCTCGGATCCTCTTAGCATTTTCTGTGTCAGTGCATGCCACAGTGTCCTGCTGCAAATGCCTGCCACTGTCAGTCTCAAGCTTTTCCCTCCTCTCACATCTGAATGTAATAGAAAGTTACACCCCAGGAGCAGTTCTTTGCCAGTGATGGACTGGAGTTTGAAGATAAATACTTCAGCTTTCCTGAAGTTTCCCTTGGGAAATTTTAATTTTGGGGCACATTTTACATTGTCTCCAAGAGCTCCTCAGCAAGATTGCATTCTAGTTGCCCACATATTTAACTTGATTGACAACACACTTTTTATTTGTCTTCCTTTCCTTATAGGTCTTATTTCTTTCTTCTCCTGGCAATATTTCTTAGGAGTAACTCTTAAATGAACTGCTTATCCTCAATTTTTAATTTTTGTTTTTTTGTGATATGCTACTTCAGAAACTCAAGGTAGTGTGAGAAGTTCTGATCCTAATCTATCTCTTGATAAAAAAAAATTCTCAAATTAGAGAGTTTGCCAGTCAGATCGTGATAAGAACCCCATCAGCAGTTCTTTCTGAGCTCTTGTGAATGGCCTCTTGATGTAACCCTTAGGACCAGCTAATAGAGGAGCTAAATACCTGGGCCTGGATCAAGGGTGGTTTGCTTGATATGTTGGTACAAGTAGAAAAAGGAAAACTGCCACATTTACTACTCAGAGTTGGAAAGACAGTGGTGAGGAAAAGTCTTTTCTAATGGGCAAAACTTCATTTAGTACATCTGGTCATAAACTTTAAGGAAGGAAGAAGTGGTCTGAGGTAAAGAAACTCCTGGGAACTGGTGCATGACTTAGTAACTGACGGATGTATACCCTGGAGTGCACAGCATCACAATTGCTAAGGCTCTTACCTGTGATGTATTGTAATAAAATATAGGTGAAAGGGGATGCACTCGCTTATGCTATAGCTCTAGCCATTGAGAGATATGGTGGAAATGATTATTATTTGCATCTTGGAGTTGATTGACTATTGTTAACTGCCCCAGTTATCCTGAAGGAAAAATATGAGAGGTTCAGGTCAGCTACCAATTAACAAAGGGATTGTGCAAAAGCCAGAAAGTCTCCATGGCAATAATAAAGAGAATTACAAACTTTCAGCAAAGGGAACAGGATCTGCTGAAAATCAGAAATTCCTGATTTTAATTGTTATGCTGTTATGCAGATTTAAATTTACAATACTCTTACATCAATGTCAGGACTCTGAGAATGAAGGAGTGAGACCCTTAGAGCTAGATGAAGATATTTGGGTGAATGGACTTGAAAAACTTGAATTCCCATATTATCCCAGGTATTCTACATCACCAAAATTCCCATCCATCTCATTATCACTCCTTTCAAGGAGAGAGAATCCAACCTCTACTTGTTTGTATGCTTACCTTTCTCCAGATCTTCCACTGCCTCACCCATTGCCATGGTCTTTATATTTAAAGACCAATAAGTAGAGTTATTTCTGCATGGCCCAAGTAATGAATACTGTACCGGAAAAAAAGGGAAATAATAATTTACCAAAAGAGCAGTGGAAACTGGTTGAAATATACTACCAGAAATTGGGAGAATGTGCGTCAGAATTAATCTTGAAATGCTATACCGGGGTAGGGGATGGGAGAGTGCAATATAAGACTAGATAGTGAACACTGTGAATGTATGAGTTCATTTTCATACTGCTATGAAGATATTTCTGAGACTTGGTAATTTATAAAGAAAAAGAGGTTTAATGGACTCATAATTCCACATGGCTGAGAAAATCTTACAGTTATAGCAGAAGCTAAGGAAGAACAAAGGCACATCTTACATGGTGAGAGTCAAGAGAGCATGTGTAGGGAAACTGCCCTTTATAAAACCATCAGATCTCATGAGACTTCCTCCCTATCACAAGAACAGTACAGAAAAAACCTACCCCCATGATTCAGTTACCTCCCCATGACATGTGGGGATTATGGGAGCTACAATTCAAGATGAGATTTGGGTGGGGACACAGTCAAACCATATCATGCCACTCCTGACCCCTGCCAAATCCCATGTCCTCACATTTCAAAACCAATAATGCTTTCCCAACAGCCCCTCAAAGTCTTTGCTAATTTCAGCATTAACTCAAAAGTCCACAGTTCAAAGTCTCATCTGAGACAAAGCAAGTCCCTTCTACCTATGGGCCTGTAAAATCAAAAGCAAGTAGTTACTTCTTAGATACAATGGGGATATAGGCAGTGGTTAAATACACCCATTCCAGAAGGGAGAAATTAGCCAAAATGAAAAAGCTACAGGCCCCATGCAAGTCCAAAATCCAGTGAGCCAGTCAATCTTAAAGCTCCAAAATGATCTCTTTTGACTCTGTCTCACATCCAGGTCATGTTGATGCAAGAGGTGGGTTCCCATGGTTTTGGGCAGTTCTGCCCCTGTGGCTTAGCAGGGTACAGCACCCCTCCTGGCTGCTTTCATGGGTTGACATTGAGTGTCTGTGGCTTTTACAAATGCATGGTGTAAACTGTCAGTGGATCTACCATTCTGGGGTCTGGAAGATGGTGGCCCTCTTCTCACAGCTCCACTAGGCAGTGTCCCATTGGAGACTCTGTGTAGAAGTTCTGACCCCACATTTCTCCACTGCCCTGGCAGAGGTTCTCCATGAGAGTTCCACCCTTGCAGCACACCTCTGCCTGGACGTTCAGGTGTTTCCATACATCCTCTGAAATCTAGGAGGAGGTTCCCAGACCTCAATTCTTGATGTCTGTGCACTTGGAGGTCTAACACCAAGTGTAAGCTGCCAAGGCTTGGGGCTAGTACCCTATGAAACAACAACTTGAGCTGGATGTTGGCCCCTTTTAGCCATGACTGGGATGCAAGGCACCATCCTTAGACTGCACAAAGCAGCAAGACCCTGGGCCTGGCCCACAAAACCATTTTCTTTCTCCCAGACCTCCCGGCTTGTGATGCAAGGGCTGTGATGAAGACCTTTGACATGACCTGGAGACATTTTCTCCATTATCATGGTGATTAACATTTGACTCGTTAATACTTATGCAAATTTCTGCAGCCAGCTTGAATTTCTTCTCAGAAAATATTATTTTTCTTTTGTCAGGCTACAAATTTTTCAAACATTTTATGTTGTGCTTCCCTTTTAAACGTAAGTTCTAACTCCAAACCATATCTTTGTGAATTAATAAAACTGAAAGTTTGTAAGAGCGCTCAAGTCACATCTTGAACCCTTTGCTGCTTAGAAATTTCTTACACCAGATACCCCAAATCAGCTCTCTCAAGGTGAAAGTTCACAGATTTCTAGGGCAGGGACAAAATGACACCAGTCTCTTTGCTGAAGCATACCAAGAATCACCTTTGCTTCAGTTCCCAATAAGTTCCTTACTTCCAGTGAGACCACTTTAGCCTGGACTTTTTGGTGAAAAACATTCAACAAGTCTCTAGGAAGCTCCAAATTTTCCTGTATCTTCTTGTTTTCCTCTGAGCCCTCCAAAGTGTTTCAGACTCTGTGTGTTACCCAGTTCCAAACTTGCTTCCACATTTTCAAGTATCTTAATAGCAGTGAACCATTCCTGGTACCAATGTACTATATTAGTCCATTTTCATACTGCTATGAAGAAATACCTGAGAGTGGGTAATTTATAAAGAAAATGAGGTTTAATGAACTCATAATTCCACATGGCTGGGGAGGCCTCACAATCATGGCAGAAGGCAAAGGAGGAGCAAAGACATGGCAGCAGGCAAGAATGTGCAGGGAAACTGCCCTTTATAAAACCGTCAGATCTTGTGAGACTTATTCACTATCATGAGAACAGCACCAAAAAAAAACCCTCCCCCATGATTCAATCATCTCCTACTACATCCTTCCCATGACACATGGAGATGATGAGAGTTACAATTCAAGATGACATTTGAGTGGGGATACGGCCAAACCATATCAATGAATGTGGGGGAGTAGTCTCTCATAACTTGGGATTATAATTCTGGAAATATGATCATAAGCTGCTTCTATCATATTATTGGGATAACTGTTTAAAGCTTGGAATGCTAGCATACAGTAAATTAACTTGCTTTAGCAGAGTGTAACAGAAGGGACAAAAAACTCGAGAACTGATCATATTAAAATGAATTTATTTATCTAAGTCTGGAACATATATCATCTGAGTATGTTTCCTCGGGGAACCCAGAGAACACTCCTTTTAAAGTGATAGGGAATTCATTATTGACAAAGGTGTCAACATTGATGACAAGTAGAGTTGTGGCTGTGTCTATGGTTCTGGGTTGATGATAGAAGACTTTTATATAGATCTTATGTCTCGGGGTCAATATGGATAACAAAGTCATGGCATATTTGATATCAGATGGCAGCACTTAACCATCAGTAGCAAAGCATATCTACTTACAATGATGGTTAGCAAGGTCTGAATGACATACAGAGGACCTACATTGCAGATCTAGTTTATGTAATAGGTCATAGAGCTAGGGATGAGATAGATAGGTATCCAGTAACCAGCATTATTTGACCTGTGTCAAGGCCAGCTGACAGCCTGTGGGCCAAATCTAGTCTTTTGTTTGTGTAATATGACCCTGTCCATTTATTTACCTATTGTTTATGGCTGTTTTGTGCTACAATGGCAAAGTTAAGTAGATAAAACAGAAACTGTACGGCCTACAAAACTATGAAATATTTACTGTCTAGCCCTTTACAGGAGAAGTTAGGACCCTGACCTATATAATCAAAGAAAGTCAAGAAAAAGTGAGAAGATTGATGTCAGCCTGTGTAACAGAAAATCACAATTCTTGTTTCCAGACCTTAGCCAGTTTTCTGACTCAGAGTTATTGATTGAAGGAAAGGCAGAACCCAGAAGAAGGAATATATACATAAAAGGCAATAGAAACCCCCTACTCCCATTCCTTTGTGTCTCCCTATCCTGTTAGGGGTAGCATACATTGAACGAAGAAGAAATACACAGATCTTCCAAGAGCACTTAAATACAGGTTCTGTGCTGACACTAATACCAGAATACCACAAAATCAACATGGGTACCCTTGTCAAGGGAGGCATACAGAGGTGAAGGATGAATGAAGTCCTAATTCACATCCATTTCACATACATAAGGTGTAGTAATTTTTCTCGTCTCTGAGGGAATATTCAGTTTGGATAAAGTTTGTATACGTATACACCTCACATTGGTTCCATCACCAGAGACTCTTGTTTGTTGTTTGCAACAACAAACTCTCCCTAAGCTCACAGGCACATCCTCTTTGAGGATTCCCTAGCAACAGCTGATGAAATTGCAAAGCAACTAGGCCTGGATCATGGATGGAATGTTTCATGTTGGTTCAAGGAAAGAAAGCATGCACTTTTGTCACACTGCTATTAGTTGGAATGGCCCTAAAATTTGGCAGGGAATGAAAAGTTTTTCACTGGGCAGAGGCTTACTCAGTATACTTAGCATTAACTTTATGTTAAGAAAGAAGTGGTTTGAGATACTCAAAATACCGAGAAGAATTGAATAGCTTGACAGCTTTTTTAAGAATCTGGCAATGCAAATGTAGATTGAAAACAAGAAGATATGGAAAAGAGGCATGCAAATGGACACATATGGGAGTGACATAAAGGCTTGCTGATTTTTTTTTTGCATTTGCTTTGGGACCGTTCTCACTAGAAGTATCAATTTCAAAAAAGCTACTAAAATCAGGTAAACAGAGTTACTCACTTAATATGCACTAGCCAGTGTCTGTTCTTCTAACCTAGTTCTTGCATGAGTGGCTCATGAATAGAGAAGCCATGTTGGCAGGGATAATGGCTGTCTGAAAGACCAATAGCAGGAGTTCCCTTTTACCAGGGATTATCTGCTGCTGAATGTCTGACTAGTCAGCTACAGAGGTGTCACTAAACTGCCAATATGGTATCGTCTTCTGAGGAATCCAACCAGTCACTTGGTGGCTAGTTGATAATATTGACAACAGTTCATCCTTACTGAGATTGATATGCCTCTCATGCCTATAGTGCCTCAGCTAATAACATAATGGTGTTGGAAAAGCCTCTCAAAGTGCGTATAAGGTATCATCTGGAAAGGACATTTTTCATTATTGAGTGTTGTTCTTCAAGGTGCAGTATATACTTTAAATCAATGGTCATTTTATGCTACTGTGATGTAAATAGCTAAAGTACATGGGTCTATGAAACAAGTTGTGGAAGTATAATAGAATGTCTCCAACTCAACATTACTCCTCTTTATCCTTGTCCTTACACTTTAGTCTCTATTAGAGTAAAATTTTTGGTTCCTTTATGAGGTAAGGGGAGAGATAGGGGTACAATTGAGGGCATGATGAATGTTCAATTAAATACAAGCTAAAGCTGCTACCTGATCATTTTAGGCTACTTATGCCAACAGACCAACAGGCGAATAAAAGAATGCCTATACTGCCAGAGTATTTGACCTGATTATTACACAGATACCATGCTTCTCCCAGTGATAATAATAAATGAGTGACTGCAGTAAACAAGGTTTGTTAAGGGCTCTGTGACCAGGGGCTCAGATACCTCATGATGAAGATTTGGGATACCCACCACACATGCAATCTACAACAATAGAATCATGTCCAAGGGTGAGAGAAATCTAGAATCAGTGCCACAAAAGAGAATAAATACCTAAAACAGTAGTTTGTCCTATAAAGTCCCTAAACTTACAAGTCATTTTTCTTTTTTTTCCCTAAAAATTTGGACTGGGCAATAGCCTAAAGATGAAGTGATAGCACTTAGTAATGTAATCTTGGCATATGAGTAGATCTGAACAATGCAAGAATTAGACATTAACAGAAACTGTTAGCACTCCTCTTATATTCCCTTATCATTATTGTTCCCATACATTGTTTCTTGCATCTGAAAACCCCTGTGACTCTGCATGAGGGCTTCCTCTCCAGCCTCCCACAGGGCAGGCCATAAGTATTAAGCTTCAGCAAGTGGCAGGTGATATTTGGAAGATACATACCCCAGCATCTTAGCCCTCAGTGGAAAACAACTCTGAGACTGGATTAATCTCAGTTTTCCAGTAAGAATGAGGGTCAGATGCCCACAGAAGTAATGTGCTTAATAACAATTCTTTTATTGTCTTTATTCCCTTCTCTGTCTCCTTTCCTCCTTCCTCTCTTGGTTTTTCCTGGAATTAGCTCTAGTAAGAGACCTGCACTGAAATCTTTATCCTAGGGTCCCATTTCAGAAAAATTCACCTTTAACATAAAACATTTTGCATGTAACAGTATTTTACATTCTGTTTCGTCATTATATTAGTCTTAAAGGCTTTGTTTTTAAAAAAAGGGAAAGCACAAAGCCAAAAGGCACTAAACAGAGGTCACCTATTAAGATTAATGATATATTGTTTGCTACATGACAACCTAGGATAATAATTTCTTCTCCACGTGTCCAATGTTAAGGCTTCTGAGTCACTTAAGGAAAAAATCTGAAATCAAATCGATTCTCTTTTCTCACACTGCATCAATTTACTTTAAAATATGCATTTTGATTTATTTTATATATTTAGTTTCAGGTGTTGAAGCTCAGGAAATGATAGCTCAAGATATGCCACTTTGAACTTCAAACCAAGAGCCCCTTGAGAGCAGCAAATGCAGGAAAGGCCTTTTTCTGAAGTTCCCTTATGTGACTAAGGGAAGTTCCTCTAGAAGGAATGCATTTGTCGTGAGCCCCCATTCCTACCATCCCATCAAACTACAAAGATTTATTCATAGGAAAGGATACTAAAAGTCCACATCATCTATTCTTCTGACAACTGCTACCTCAGAAATTTTATTTGCATTACAAGGCAACTTTTGTTCATCATGCATTTCCTCCCTTCACCCTCCCATAGCTTGTGTTGCCAACTCCCCTTGAGAAGCCCCAAGCCCCTATTTCTTTCTGCAGCCCAAAATGCTATTTAAGCTTCAACCATCTGGCCTTTCTTTGAGTCTCATATTTTGTGTAGATCCCATGCATATGTGCACATAATAAATTTGTATGTCTTTTCCCCTATTAATCTGTCTTCTGTCAGTTTGTTCCAGCAACTCAAATTATCAAAACTTGAGAAAGTGGAAGAAAAGTTTCCTCCCCCTCTGAAGTTTCAATGAGAAGCCAGAAGGACAAATCTCTCTGCTCACTCTGAAGGCTGTGAGACCCTGAGACCTGACAAACCTGGCAAAAGTTAAGAATTATTGTCAAGTCAGTCTCCTGGCTTTCTGCCTGTGGAGTCTGGTTGAGCAAGTGACGGGAGTCTCTCTCTTTTTCCTTTCTAAATGTAGATTAGCAGGAAAATAAGTGTATGTAAATTAGTTCTTGTATAGCAACTCCGGTGTTTTTATTTTTAGTGCGAGTATTTCTGTTTTATGATCCCTTCTCTCTCACAGATATTCTTTGTTTTCCTTTGTCTTCATCTTTTGTGTCATTTTGTTATAAAGAGAAAAAATATAGAACACAGAGATAGGTCCTATAAACCTGCTGTTCAAGCCAGCCTTGAACTGGTAAGTTCACAGTTCTCATTAGACTAGCTTCTGCTCAGACAACATTTCCTGTGGGTGCCCAACACAAAAACTGGATGAGAGGTTCTCTTTTCATATTGTTTTGTGTCTTGGGAGCTTGGCTTTGTGACTTAGCGAGGAAGGACGTCTCTCTCGTTTCTGCCATCCAGAGAGGTGTAATTGTCAGGTCGCATCAGTCAGCTAGTCAAAAAGAGTCATCATTCAAGACACAAAGTAGCCAGCAACATTCTCTTTGTCAGACTGTTCCATTTCTCAGGGGAGTTTATCTTAAGAGGCCCCAGTCCGTAAAGGCTTTTGTCATCTTAATCTTTGTTGCCTAGATAATGCTGAGAAAGCCCAATCCCCATAATGCCTGCCCAGCCAGTGTAACAATCAGGTCTGTGACTGGAGGCACTCCATGTGGCACCCCATGTGTTCACAGGAGTCTGTAGATACTGTATTCGCAAATACAATCCTTAAATGCCTATGGCGATGAAAAGTTTCTTTGCTTTCTTATTCTGTCTCTGGAAGTAAACTTTCAAAATTGGTGGCGGGGCTGCATTTTGTGCACCCACTTTGACAATGCCATGACATTCTAAATCTGAATAGTTACCTCCGTGTTATTGCATGAAGAAGGCTTATTGGTTTTAGTCACTTTTGGAATAAATTAGCTATGTTTTAAAAGACTTTTTGAGAAGAGATTTTTTTGAAAAGATCAAATTAAAAAGAGGATATAAAGAAATGTAAAGGCTAACTTTAGAGAATTCCTTGGCAAAATTAAAAGCAGAAATCAGTTAAAATTCATAAATTCCCTTCCTCTGAGCTGAAGATCTTTTGGATCTCTGAACCCCTGGTTTAAAATTTCTCTCCTCTGAATCTAGCTCCATTTCCTCAGGACATTTCTATAGCTCCAGATAAAAACATTTATAAGAATTCTTGGCCAGGTGCAGTGGCTCACGCCTGTAATCCCAGCACTTTGGGAGGCCAAGGAGGGTGGATCACAAGGTCAGCAGCTTGAGACCAGCCTGGCGAACATGGTGAAACCTTGTCTCTACTAAAAATACAAAAATATTATCTGGGCATGGTGGTGCGTGCCTATAATCTCAGCTATTCGGGAGGCTGAGGCAAGAGAACTGCTTGAACGTGGGAGATAGAGGTTTCAGTGAGCTGAAACTGTGCACCTGCACTCCAGTCTGGGCAACAGAGTAAGACTCTGTCTCCAAAAAAAAAAATTTTTTTTTCTTTGAATTAATTTATAAGAATTAGTTTAAATTAATTTTTTTGAATTGATCTGACTCTTGACTTTTGGGGTGCCATTTGTTAGTGATCATTTTTTCTTCTATGAAGAGCTTTTGTTTCCCTGTTTATCTTAGCAATCGATGTTTTTTTTTTTTAAACTTTCCATCTATTAGGGGGGATACCAGTTATGGGGCCTTTGTGTGTAGGCAACCAACTGAAAGGTTGAGAGCTCTAAGAATATGGCTGGACAGAAATGTGGGTGGTGCCTCATTTATGGCTAAGTGTACTAACTGAAGCTTTTCCTTCTTTTTGCCTATCTTTAGGGTCTTGAAAGGGCTGGATCTTTTTGCTTTCACTTAAGAAACATTGGTTAAAGTTATTAAACGACTTAACAATTTTGGTTTTGAGTATCTGTTTTGGTCTTGATTCACTTGTAGACATACCTTTGGTTTAGAACTTTGGTTTGTATTTGGAGTGTGATAAGATTCTTTTTTTGGTCTTCTCTTCCTAAGCTAAAATAAAACCATATACTCAGAATGTAAGAAACAAGTTTATTAAAATATTTCAAAGACGAATGGCTCTAAATATAAAACAGATAAATCTTTTTATTTACATCTTGGTTGGAAATCCCCTTTTGATATTAAAAAACAAAAAAGCTTAAAGATAATGCAATTAAATTGATGGGTCAGTCCCTTGGTATCATTCAAGCTGCAACTCAGTTCTTTGAGGAGTTAAAAGCAACTGTTAGTTTCTTACCAATTGAGTCTTTTACAAAAACAGGAATGTGCATTTAGAGGCAATTTGAAGCCTACTTATTTTTATTAACCCCAAAACCTCAGGTACCCATCTCAGGATGCCTGCAGACATTGTAAAATGTCAGACTGTTGGAAACAAAATTGTCCTGCACTTAAGATAAAGAAGAAAAAATAATTTTAAAAAGATCTCTGTGGTCAGAAGTCAGCTTAATTCAAAACTGATATTTAGCCTACAGTTTTTTGTAAAGGCCACTCTGAGTCTCTCTATAGGATCCTGCTTTCCCCACGTGAACATCCCAGTCAACTGAATTTCTCTCTTCTCCAAGCCATGCTAACTATATACTCTGCTCCCTATGTCTCCTTTATTTGCTGCCATGATTTTCACTGAGGATAATATAATACTTCATTGGCCTCATTTGGAGACTTAGGATATCTCCAAACTGGCTCCTCTAAGATTTGTTCTTTCATTTCCTTCTGCCCCTCCTTCCTTTTGCCACCCTCAGTCTTCCATCTGGTTCCCTTGAATCCTTGATATGTTTCCACTTTTCTTTCTCTCTCTCTCTTTTTTTTTCTTTTTGAGACAGGGTCTTGGTTTGTCATCCAGGCTGGAGTCTAGTGGTGTAAATATGTCTCACTGCAGCCTCGACCTCTTGGGCTCAAGCAGTCCTCCCACCTGAGCCTCCAGAGTAGCTGAGACTATAGGTGCATGCCACTATGCCTAGTTAACTTTTGTATTATTTGTAGAGATGGTGTTTTGCTACATTGCCCAGGCTGATCTCCAACTTCTGAGCTCAAGCCCACCTCCTGTGCCCAGCCAGATTCACATTTCCATAACCAAATTTAGTTAGACTTCTGAACATTCTCTAGGTCCATCCTTATATTTATTTGTAAATTCTGTAATGAAATTGTATGATTTTATGTTACCTGTGCATCCATTTTAAATCCTCCTCTGTGTCTCGCCTTATTGACACACCCTAAAATCCTTCTTGGGAAAACTTGCATTACTTTCTCTTTATCTTTGATGTGTAAATTTCATATCTCATCTTCTCTAGACCTTAATAGCCATCTTTTGGAAATATACTTCAGGGTAATGACTCGCCAGAAAAGAAAAATCATTTAAAATTTGGCTGGGTGCAGTGGCTCATGGCATTTTAGGCGTAATCCCAGCATTTTAGGAGGCCGAGGTGGGTGGATCATGAGGTTAGGAGCTCAAAACCAGCCTAACCAACATGGTGAAACCCCATCTATACTAAAAATACAAAAATTAGCCAGGCATGGTGGCATGCCCCTGGAATCCCAGCTACTCAGGAGGCTGAGGCAGGAGAATCTCTTGAACCTGGGAGGCAGAGTTTGCAGTGAGCCAAGATCATGCCATTGCATTCCAGCCTGGGTGACAGAATGAGACTCCGTCTCAAAAAAAAAAAAAAAAACTTGACCAAATAAAAAATATTGAAGGACTTTCTTAATATTAGTAAAGGGCTTCAGCCATGTGAACAGGTTCACTTAACTTGCAGAAACATAATTTGGATGAAACTGTTGCTTATAAACTACTGAGTTTTATGTTATGTTACCTGTCTCATAGCTAATTTTTTTTAATGAAATCTATAAGACCTTTGTTTATGTCTGTTTGTATTTTTATATACACACGTATACATATTTGTTGTATTTTGTGTTAACATTGAACCCATTTTTACAGAATTATGATGGCAAGAGAAATATGACATAGTTAACCCTATCTTGCTTCTAACCTCTAAGCTGTCCTTAGTCATGCCTGGGGAAAGGCCAAGCTAACTTTGGAAGAAATTTAGTTTATAGTTTCACCTTAAAGCAAGGGTGATAATAGCCCTTCCCAAAACTATAACACCTTTTTAAAAGCAATGAAAGGCCACAGAGTTAATATTTTGAGAGGGTTCTGAATTTTTAAGATGCAGGCATAGGTAAATAATTAGCCAACGTTCTTCTAGAAGTCACAAGATTTTTAACTTCTCTAATTACTCCTGTAAATAATATCATGATTGTAGAGCCCAAGATTGGCCTTTTAAGACATCTTTTTAGACTTCTGCATTTCTCACTATGGCTAACTCCACTTGAACTCACTACTTACAACATAGCTGGTACTGTGGACTCTGCCAAGAGGCAGATTAAGCATATGATATTGTTTGGCTCTGAATCCCCACCCAAAACTCCTCTTGTTGCTCCCATAATTCCCATGTGTTGTGGGAGGGCCCTGATGAGAGATAATTGAATCATGGCAGTGGGACTTTTCCATGCTATTGTCCTGCTAGTGAATGAATCTCGCAAGTTCTGATGGTTTTAAAAATGGGACTTTTCAGCAAAAACTCTCTCTCTCTCTCTTTGTCTACTGCCATCCATGTGAGACATGACTTGCTCCTCCTTGCCTTCCACCATGATTGCGAGGCCTCCCCAGTCATGTGGAAGAGTAAGTCCATTAAACCTTTCTTTTGAAAATTGCCCAGGCTTGTGTAAGTGTTCAACAGCAGCATAAAAATGAACTAATACAGTAAATTGGTACCAGAAGAACAGTGTGTTGCTGAAAAGAAACCCCAAACTGTGGAAGCGACTTTGGAACAAGGTATCAGGCAGAGGTTGGAACAGTTAGGAGGGCTCAGAAGAAGACAGGAAATTGTGGGAAAGTTTTGAACTCCCTAGAGACCTGTTGAATGGCTTTGACCAAATTGCTGATAATGATATAGACAATGAAATCCAGGCTGAGATGGTCTCAAATGGAGATGAGGAACTTGTTGGGAACTAGAGCAAAGGTGATCCTTGTTATGTTTTAGCAAAGAGACTGGCAGCATTGTGCCCCTGCCCTAGATATTAGTGGAACTTTGAACTTGAGAGAGATGATTTAGAGTATCTGGTGGAAGAAATTTTTAAGCAGCAAAGCATTCAGGAGGTGACTTGGGTGCTATTAAAGGCATTCAGTTTTAAAGGGAAAAGAGAGCATAAAAGTTTGGAAAATTTGCAGTCTGACAATGTAATAGAAAAGAAAGTCCCATTTTCTGAGGAGAAAGTTAAGTCTGCTGCATAAATTTGCATATATAATGAGAAGCCAAATGTTAATCACTTAGACAATGGGGAAAATGTCTCCAGGGCATGTCAGAGACCTTTACAACAGCCCCTCCCATCACAGGCTCAGGGTTTAGGAAGAAAAAAATGGTTTTGTGGGCCAGGCCCAGGGTCCCTTTGCTGTGTACAGTCTAGACACTTGGTGCCCTGTGTCCCAGCTGCTCCAACCATGACTAAAAAGGGCCAAGGTACAGCTTGGGCTCTTGCTTCAGATGTGGAGACCCCAAGCATTGGTATCTTCCATGTGATGTTGAGCCTGTGACTGTACCAAAATCAAGAATTGAGGTTTGGGGACCTCTGCCTAGGTTTCAGAAGATGTATGGATGTGCCTGGACGCACAGGCAGAAGTTTGCTTCAGGGGCAGGGTCCTCATGGATAATCTCTGCTAGGCATTGTAGAAGGGAAATGTGGGGTCAGAGTTCCTGCATAGAGTCCCTCCTGGAGCAACACCTAGTGGACCTGTGAGAAGAGGGCTAGCCTCCTCCAGAACCCAGAATGGTAGATCCACTGACAGCTTGCACTGTGTCTGGAAAAGCAGAAGACATTCAATGCCAGCCCATAAAAGCAGCCAGGAGGGGGGTGTGCCCTACAAAGCCACAGGGGTAGAGCTGCCCAAGGCTTTGGGAGCCCACCTCTTGCATCAGTGTGATCTGGATATGAGACATGGAGTCAAAGGAGAACATCTTGGAGCTTTAGGATTTGACTGCCCCACTGTATTTCTGATTTGCACAGGACCTGTAACCCCTCTTTTGTCGCCAATTTTTCCTATTCAGAATGGTTGCATTTATCCAATGCCTGTACCCTCATTGTATCTAAACAGTAACTAATACTAAAGATTCATGTCATCCATCCTTCTGAGGACTTCTGGCTAAAAGACTTTATTTGAATAACAAGGCAACCTTGGTTCATGGTATGTTTTCTCCCCTCACCCTCTCATAGCTTCTCAAGTTGCCACCTCTTTGCCCCTGTAAAGTTGCAGGTTTTTCATTCCACTGGAATTTCTAATTTTACTCTTTTAACATTTGTGTGTGTGTGTGTGTGTGTGTGTGTGTCTATCAACATACAATTTGTTTACTATTTGTCCCACTTATTCTATATGTTATATTCTACTGTTTTTTAAATTAAACATATTTTTTAAACTTTTCTACTTTCAACCCTATATTTGATTCTTAGTTATATACTATACCCTTTTACTATTGTTATACTGGTTAATCAGAAGGTAACATAATAATTATTGATTTATTAGAACATAAATTATGACCATGAATATTTACCAGGTAATGTGATAGTCATAGAACTCAGTACTATATTATCACTTTATGTTTTATGTTATTATTTTCATGCATTTTAATTCTGCATGAAATAATATATTTTAATTCCTATAACACACTATTATTATAATTTTATAAAGTCAATATTTATTAGCTTTACCTCCATATTCACCTTTTCTAATATTCTTTATCCCTTCCTACCTCTTACTGTTTCCATTTGAGGTTATTTTTCTTTCCTGAAGCACTTCCTTGAGTGTTTTTTGTGGGTCTATGAAATAAATTATCTTAGTATTTGTTCTTTAAATTTTTAAATTTTATTTCAACTTTATTAATGAAAGACGTGTGTGTGTGTGTGAAATACTATGCTGATAGTCATTTACTTTTAGCAGTTTATAGATCTTTTAATATTTTCTGGCTTTCATTAAGTTGTCAGTTTTTAATGTTGCTCTTTTGAGAGTTATGTATTTTTTCTCTGTATTTTTTTCATTGACTCTCAGAATTTTAATTAAAATATGGCTAGGAGTTTTATTTTCCATTTTTATATTGTATTATAATTGGTTTTCATAAAACTTTTGAATACATGGCTTGATGGCTCTGATAATTATATTGTCAAATATTGATTCTTCTTCATTTTTATCTTTCCAATCCTTGTGGAGCTCCAACTACACACTTTTCCCCTAAACTCATATGTTTCTGCAATAATTTTCCATGTTTTCTGTCCTTTTATTGTTTTTGCTTATCTATAGGTGTTTTTTCCAGATCTCTTTTTCATTTCATAATTTTATTTCTGCTACCAGGTTTAGTAAGCAGCTAAACATTCATGAAGTTCCTAACGTT
The DNA here is from genome assembly GCA_004027715.1 of Plecturocebus donacophilus. Classification (NCBI taxonomy): domain Eukaryota; kingdom Metazoa; phylum Chordata; class Mammalia; order Primates; family Pitheciidae; genus Plecturocebus; species Plecturocebus donacophilus. Next base: position 31,183 of record PVKP010002050.1, read on the forward strand.
TTCCGTTAAATTTCAGAATAAATTCACGGTTGTTCTTGATTGGGAATGGAGCAAATATTAGTCTAAAACAAGTTTGTCTGTTCCTGCAGGAATATAAATAAATAAATAAATCACTTTTTTATACCTATTGAAATGATCATCTTTTCATTTCTGAAAAACAAAGTACAGTGAATTGTCTATTTGATTTCTTGATGTTTGTTTGGGGAGTTTTGAAGTTATGAGATTAATCCCACATGGTCATGTTGTATTTTTGTTTAATATATTGTTAAATCCCATTGTTGGGGCTAGGGACACTATTAGCATCAAGCGTATATGGGCTGGGGATGGTGCTAAAAACCTATACTGCACAGAATAGCCTCCCACCACAAAACGTGATCCTTTCTAGTAGTGGTGAAGTTGATAAACCCTGGTCTAATCTAGTTGAGTACTTGGTCCAAATTGTGTGTAGATGTGTGTAAATGTGTGTGTGTGTGTGCATGTACATGTGTGTGTGCATGCACACAAACATAGATGTGTGTTGGGAAGGGTGGAATGGGTACGGTTCCAAGAATAGTATAAAATAATGAATAGGGCATAATTATGTGAGGTAAGTGAGGGGGCAGCTGAGGAAAGGGTGTTTGTTCTTTGTGAGCAGCAGGTGCCCACATAATAGAGAATGGCATATTTTATTTGAAAACCTGTATTTAATAGATTTCATAAAGCCATCATGGGGGATTAGGATGATGATTCATACCAACAAAAGGTTAGTGTGGGGTCAGTTATAAAAGACCTTCTAGCCAATATCTGAGAGTTTGGCTGGAGTTACAAGTTTCAGGTAAAATATTTGAAGGAACAGTGACATGACAAGGCATGACTTTTTAAAAGATTCCTGTAACTAAAGGGCAAAGACTGTATTAGAGATAAGCAATACCAAAATCAAGGAAAAGAAAAGTGGCTGCCAAAATAAAGTAGAAGAAAATATATTGAGAAGATTTTTCCCACTCTGTGGGTTGTCTGTGTACTCTGCCGATTGTTTCTTTTGCTGTGCAGAAACGTTTTTAGTTTAATAAAGTCCCACCTATTTATCATTGTTTTTGTTGCATTTGCTTTTGGGTTCTTGGTCATAAAGCCTTTGCCTTAGCCAGTGTCTAGAAGGGTTTTTCCAATGTGATCTTCTAGAATTTTTATGGTTTCAGGTCTTAGATTTAAGCCCTTGATCCATCTTGAATTGATTTTTGTATAAGGTGAGAGATGAGGGTCCAGTTTCATTCTTCTACATGTGGTTTGCCAATTATACCAGCACCATTTGTTGAATAGGGTGTCCTTTCCCCACTTTATGCTTTTGCTTGCTTTGTTGAAGATCAGTTGGCTGTAAGTATTTTGATTTATTTCTGGATTCCCTATTATCTTCCATTGACCTATGTGTTTGTTTTTATACCAGTATCATGCTGTTTTGGTGACTATGGCCTTATAGTATAGTTTGAGGTCATGTAATGTGATGCATCCAAATTTGTTCTTTTTGCTTAGTTTTGCTTTGGCTATGCAAGCTCTTTATGGGTTCCATCTGAATTTTAGGATTGTCTTCTCTAGTTCTGTGAAGAATGATGGTGATATTGTGATGTAAATTGCATTGAATTTGTAGAGTGCATTTGGCTGTATGATCATTTTCACAATATTAATTCTACCCATCCGTGAGCATGGGATGTGTTTCCATTTGTTTGTGTCATACGAGATTTATTTCAGTAGTGTTTTGTAGTTTTCCTTGTAGAGGTATCTCACCTACTTGGTTAGGTATATTCCTAAGTATCTTATTTTTTTGCAGCTATTGTAAAAGGGGTTGAGTTATTGATTTGATTCTCATCTTGGTCTCTGTTGGTGTATAGCAGAGCTACTGATCTGTGTATATTAATTTTGTGTACTGAAACTTTGCTGAATTCATTTATCAGTTCTAGTAGCTTTATGGAGGAGTCTTTAGGGCTTTATATGTGTATGATCATATTGTCAGCAAACGGCAACTGTTTGACTTCCTCTTTACCAATTTGGGTGCCCTTTATTTCTTTCTCTTGTCTGATTGCTCTGGCTAGGACTTCCAATACTATGTTGAATACAAGTTGTGAGAGTGGGCATCTTTGTCTTATTCCAGTTCTCAGAGGGAATGCTTTCAACTTTTCCTCATTCAGTATTATTTTGGTTGTGGGTTTGTCATGGATGGCTTTTATTACACCTTGAGGTATATTCCTTCTATTCTGATTTTGCTGAGGGTTTTAATTACAAAAGGATGCTTGATTTTGTCAAATGTTTTTCTGCATCTGTTGAAATGATCATGTGATTTTTGTTTTTAATTCTGTTTATGTGGTGTACCATGTTTATTGACTTGCATATATTAAACCATCCTTGCATCCCCAGTATGAAAACCACTTGATCATGGAGAAAATCTTCACAATCTATATGTCCAAAAAAAGGACTAATATCCAGAATCTGCAAGGAACTCAAACGAATTAGCATGAAAAAAGAAATCTCATCAAAAAATGGGTTAAGGACAAGAATAGACAATTCTCAAAAGAAGATATACAAATGGCCAACAAATATATGAAAAAATGCTCAACATCACTAACAATCAGGAAAATGCAAATCAAAACTACAATCCAATACCACCTGAGTCCTACAAGAATGGCCATAATCAAAAAATAAAAAAATGATAGATGTTGGTGGGGTTGCTGTGAAAAGGGAATAATACTTTACACTGCTAGTGGGAATGTAAACTAATACAACTATCATAGAAAACAGTGTGGAGATTCCTTAAAGAACTAAAATTAGAACTACTATTTGATCCGGCAATCCCACTACTGGATATATACCCAGAGGAAAAGAAGTCATTATATGAAAAAGATACTTGCACATGCATGTTTATAGCAGCACAGTTCATAGTTGCAAAATATGGAGCCAGCCCAAATGCCCATCCATCAGTAAGTGGATTCAGAAATTATATATATATATACACACACACACAAACATACATATATATAAAGAATATATATATCTATCTCCTCAATTCCATCCAGATTTCTGTGAATACCATTAACTCATTCTTTTTTCTGGCTGTTCTGGCTGAATACTATTCCATAGTTTGTGTGTGTGTGTGTGTGTGTGTGTGTGTGTGTGTGTGTATAAATGCTATGAGGATGCAAAGGCATAAGAATGATACAGTGGATTTTGGGGACTTGGGGAAAAGGGTGGGAGAAGCATGAGGGATAGCAGGCGACAAATTTTGTACAGTGTATAGTGCTTCAGTGATGGGTGCACCAAAATATCACAAATCACCACTGAAGAACGTATTCATGTAACCAAACACCACCTGTTCTCCAAATACCTATGAAAATAAAATAATAAAATGAAACAATACATAAATATAAAATAAAATTTAAATTTAAAAAGTGGAAGGAAAAAGTAAAAAGAGGGAATTGAAATATTTTGCACTTATTTATTAAAATGTTAGTATTAATATTGATTCAGTTTTCTTCAGTTGTGTTGGGTGTGGCAAGTGAAAGAGTAGCTAAGGGCAACTCCCAGATTCTGGACTAGGTAAACTATATGAATAATTGTTACATTAGACAAAATAAAGAATACAGGAGAAAGAACAGACTGATTTTCAGTATGATAAATTGCATCTAGTTATATTGATATAGAGGCTCAACTGGAACTATCAAGTGTGTAGTATGATTAAAAGATCTAGTATAATTTTTAAAATAGTAATTAAGAGGAGAGAGGATCACAATAAATGACTTATAGAAGACAGTAGAGAAATTGATCTTGTTGAATTTTGTATACTGAAACTTTGCTGAATTCATGTATCAGTTCTGGTAGCTTTATGGAGGAGTCTTTAGGGCTTTATATGTGTATGATCATATTGTCAGCAAACGGCAACTGTTTGACTTCCTCTTTACCAATTTGGGTGTCCTTTATTTCTTTCTCTTTTCTGATTGCTCTTGCTAGGACTTCCAATACTATGTTGAATATAAGTTGTGAGAGTGGGCATCCCTGTATTATTCCAGTTCTCAGAGAGAATATTGTAAATAATGCTTACAATATTAACAAAAACAGAAGGGAGACCCTCAGAAGATTTTGTGAAGGAGTGGTCAGAGGGGTAGGAAGAAAGCAGAGGAGAATGTTGACACACAATCCAAAATTTCAAAGAGAAGTTATTGGTAAATATTAGTATCAAAAATTAGTATCAAGTAATAGTATCAAATACAGCAAAAAATTGAATTAGGTGTGTACTTTTTAACTGTGTAGCACCTAAAAATTCTGGAAGAGCAACTTCCATGGTTGGCAGATTTAAGTGGTAGTGGTTTGAATGGGAGGTTAGAAAGTGCCTTAGAGCTGTTAATGTTGCTGTAAAGGAAGGGTAAAGGGTAATGGTTCTAGTAAATAATATAGATGTCAACCAGGGTAGGTGAAAAATTGAGCATAAATGATTGCATAACTTTGCTACATATATTAGCCTTTGGTAGCAAAATGGTTTTTAGGTAAAATGTTACTTCAATATCTAAAGAAAAATGATCTTACTTCCTTAAATTACTTGTCTCATGTATATCTTTAAATTGTGTATAAAATATGTTGTTTTGATTGTAATATTTCTTCTTGGGCTTTGCCAGATAAATGTGCTTGGAAATAGCACATTTAAATGATTTTAATGCTACATTCCAAGTTCTTCAGAGAGATAACCCATTGTTTTTAATCTGTTACACACTGGGAAAGGGAGTGAAAAAGTAGAATGTAAACTGATGTATTTTTCTACAGCTTTTTTAATTTACAAAGATTGGTTCAATAGCACCTAATAGCAGCATTCCCCACAATAGAATTCAAAACTGCAAATTTATGAAATTTTTTTTCCTTCCTAAGAGTGATTACAAGAATGAAGAAAAATCCCAAGGGCAGTTTATCATTGCTATAGATTTAATGCAAAATTATCTACTAGTATGATATAAACAAAAATAGGAAACTGCGGTCTACTCTTGATTAGCCATGTGCAGATTGCTTTGTGGGTTATAGTCACAAATGTTTATTCCCAGTAGCCAACATCCTTGAGTTCTCTCACATTTTTACAGGGCTTATACTGCTGGGTAAAAAAAAAAAAAAAAAAAAAAAAAAAAAAGTCATGTTAATACTAGTATTAATATGAGAAACTTAACAAGATAAATCAGTTCACTCTATATGTTTTTAAGACAGTTATATTTTGCATTATTAATTAAACGTTTTTTCCTCTGTGTATGTGTATGTGTCCTATATGTTTAATATTTGATGCCAGAAACTTTTACCAAGAGATCTGGCTACTGGGAAAGACCATCACTGTGAAAATAGGCTGTTACTTGATTTTTGTCCGTTTCCCCTACTTGGTTGTATGAGGAAAATTACTTAATTTCTACTGAAATTGAGACTGTAAATAACTTTGAGGATTTTATAAACTACAAATTAGAATGGGCACAGTGGCTTGCGCCTGGAATGCCAGTACTTTGGGAAGCTGAGGTGGGAGGATCGCTTGAGCCTAGGAGTTTGAGACCAGCCTGGGCCATATAGGGAGACATCATTTCTACAAATAATAATAATAATAATAAGCCAGGCATGGTGGCCCTCACCTATAGTCCCAGCTACTCAGGAGGTTGAGGCGAGAGTACCTAACACAGTGCCTAGAATTTAAGAGAGTATCTGTTCGTTTATAATCTCACAGCGTATCAGAAACTTTTCCCCTTAAAGAGAGTAAAAACATGCTTCTGTTCAGAAAGCTACCAAGAGCTATGCTTCTGAAATATAAGCATTTTTGTAAGGTTCATCCTCCTATCCTTTATTCCAAGCCTTCTATTTCTTTGCGACTCTAGTTTTTGTCCATTCCCTATTTTCACTATATTCACTATTCATTATGTTCATTACCTAGTCTCATGAAACTACTGCTTTATCTCTGGTTGTCATCATTCAGATACCCCTTAGTTCATGCTCTGTGACCTCCATGTTAGTCCTATCATCACTGCCACATTTGGATAATAGGATCTGTTAAGCAATAATTATTAGAGACAGAGCAGACCACAGCAAAATGGCATCACTTATGCTAAGTGTCACATAATTATATTGAAATTTTAAGAAAGCAGTGGGATCCCCAAACAAGTTTTTCCTGTAAACAGGATATTCACGGCACTCAATCTGAAAGAGCTCAGGGCCACCCGAGTCAGTGTAATAAGGAAGTGCCCTGTGATTTTATCCTTATAAGAAAAGAAACTTGAAATAGCCAAACGTTCACCAATAGCTTTTTTTTTCTATTATTCTGTTTTGTTGTTTTTGCCTTACAAATCCCACTGTTCTGTTATTGCCCAGTGGGAGGTTTCATCTATTTGATAGAGTAAAGGCTGCCCAATTAATGAATCATGAATAAATGCCAATTATATCTTTAACAAAATATATTTGAATTTTGTCTTTTAACAGACTGCAGCCTTAGGCTAGCACTATAACCCATCTTTTCAGGAGGGGAGTTTGAGTAAGAGTGTTAGTGTTATGCTTTAATGCAACTTTCACCTATAAGAAAATAGTCTCATTGTATTGGCTTGCTTGACATGTGAGTTTTGAGGATTACAGTACCTACTTAAACAACTCTCTAATTACCACCTCCATTGTCATAAGCTATGTTTCTCTGTATTATTCATCATTTTATAAGCCACTGCTGATTAATAGGAAAAACTTTGAGGAGGACATATTCATTCTGCCTTCTCAATAAATATTTATTATGCAATTTGTATTATGCCAAGAGCACTGGCTAGTTGTTTATGACTCTTAACCCATACTTGCTCATCTATACTCTTCTCTGTACTGTGAGAACTAGAAAGCTGCAAATGGTATTTCCCAGCTGATTTTTGCTTAAGTTATGTCAGTGGGAAGCCCTGACCAGAGAGTAGATGACAAAAGAGATGTCATTTTAATTTTTGCTCCAGCAGAAACATACTAGTCATAGTTAAAGAATTTTAAAAGTTCAGTGCAGCTGGAGTAATGAATGAGTAGGGGGAAAATGTAGTAAGATAGTCAAACAGTACAGTGGAGATCAAATCACGTATGCAGGGCCTTGAGAGTATAGGTATTGTCTGTAGATTATATTCATGGTATGACGCAAAATCAGCAGAAGGCCTGAAGAAGAGAACTGATATAATGTTTTATGTGCTAAGAGAGAAATTAACTGCTTGGTTGAAACAGTCTATAGGTATGTGGAAATAAGAGCAATATCAAGGAAATCAGTTTGGAGGTTGTATCAGTCAGGCAAGGTAACGACAATGCAAAGTGTCCTGTGGGTGGAGGCATTTCTACACACAGCATCGTAGGTTTCCTTAATTTCATGGTACTACCACACCAACAGGTACTTCTACAGTTGCTGAAGAAGGTAAAGAAAGGTCTAGATAGTCAGCAATGGTAATTAAATGACTTCATTTGGAAGTGAAACAGTTGACATTTCTACATATTTTACTTTCCCAGGCAAGTCATGTGGCCAAGCAAGAGTTTTTGTACCCACAAATAGAAAAGAACCAGATATTGGTTAACAAAAATAATGCCTCCCACAAAAGCTATTTTAGTATTATTGGGAAAAGAAAATGGTAGCAGTAGTAAAGGGGTAGAAAATGGTCAGAACTGATATCTATTGGGGATATATTTTGATAGCAGAATTGAAAGATATGCTGATGAATTGGAAATGAGATGTTAGAGAAATAGAATAGTTAAGAATGACACCAGAATTCAAGACTAGAGGAATATATGAATGGAGATGTCTTTTAATGTGCTGGGGACTCCTTGGGAATTGCAAATATGGATATGACAAGTTTGAGGTGATAACTAGGCATTCAAGGAGAGATGTCATGAGTCTAGCACTTCAAGGAAATGATTAAGCTTGAGTTATAAATTTGTGAGTCATAAGCATCAGATGATGTCTTAGTCTGTCTTCTGTTGCTATAACTGAATACCTAAGACTAGGTAATTTATAACAAAAGAAATTGATTTCTTATACTTCTGGATGCTGGAAAGCCCAAGGTTGATGGCCTGCATCTGGTTAGGGGCTTCATGCTGCTGAGCTGGTTTTTAGGTCTTTCTTTCCTTTTAAAACCACCAATACTATCATGGGAACCTCACCTTAATGACCTTGTCTAATACTAATTACCTCTCAGAGACCCCACCTTTTAATACCTTTACAATAGAGATTAAGTTTTAATATGAGTTTTGGAGGGAACTTCCAAACCATAGCAGGTGGCATTTAAACAAATAGACACAAAAATGTAAACTAGCACCAGAAAAGTAACTTCATTTGAGGGTAAGTGAAAAAACATGTTGAAAGTTACAGAATCATTTTATAGCCATAAGATAGAAGATAATATTTCCCATTGTAACTGTGAGAAGAATAGGAAGAGCTAATGTAAGATTAAGAAAATGCATTCATATTTTAGCATGTTGAGAATGAGGTGTCTCTAGATGTTGAGAACATTAAGGGAGACAGAAGGGACAAATAATGACGACAGAATCTTGGAAAATAATTCACACTCAGAGAGAAAAAAGACAATTTAGAGAGGCATTCAATGAGGTAGAAAAACCAGTAACAATTTGTCAGAGAAATCAAGATAGCTAAGAGCTTCATGAAGGGGGAGGTGGTTAATAATGTCAAATGCAGTAGTTTGAAATATATGGCAAAATATATAGAGAGTTTGGATTATCTAATAACTCAAGAGTTTGAATTATCTATATTTTCTTGTTCTCAAATCAGTTGACTTCACTCAGCTTTAAGTAGAGGTGGTTTCCCTGTTTTATGAAGACTTCACTGATTCTAGAACTGTTTAGTTTTTCAGAGATTGAGAAGGAATAAGAGAGAAAAGCTAATTTTCTCTTGCTAGAATAGAAAAGTGTGTTATTTAGTACACAATGCCCATAATGGTTAATGTTTGTTGAGCTGTTATATACCAGTCTGGAGGAGCAGGTTCACTGTAACTGGTTATCAACTCGTCTAAGTCCACCAAGACAGAGCACATTCATATGCAACAAGTTACATGAAGTGAATTTATTATCTACAGGTAAGCAGCAAGGGACAAGAGAAAGCTAGGACACTTTGTGAGCCAGGCCACTAAGGCTCAGGAAACCTGCCTGGGGCAGATGAAATCATTACTATGTGTGCCCCCCTTGCATCACAGCTCAGGGGCCCCAAAAGGCAGACCATCCTAGATTATATAACTTAAAGGCAATAGGACCACTGAGCAAAGCTTTCAAGGACATTCTGCTTCCAGGGAAGTGAGAAACCAAGGCTCAGCTATGTCAGTTCCTTTTTAACTCAAGCTGTTACATTCCCTAGGAGTAATAGGAATAAAGCTGAGGCTGCTGCAAGCGGTTCCTTCCTACCTCAGAACACTGTATTCACAACACATACCATGATTATTCTGAGAGCCACATGAAGGAAAAGGGGGGCTCCCTCTTTTCTTAGTTATTTTCTTTTTCCTTGGATTTTTCTGGATTGGTCCAAGGCCACCATGGACAACTGTTATGTAAGTCTCTCTTCTATATGTTTTATGTTTATTATCTCATTTAAAATTCATGACGATTTCTTACTTTAAAACAAAACAAAACCAAACAACTGTTACTCACACTTCCTCCTCTAGCTACTATTCTTTTTCCTTTTTCTCTTTCATTTTTTCTTTTCCGTTTTTGATACTAAAATTTCTTAAAAGAGTTGGCTAGGAGCTGCTGTCTTTTGTTCCACCCTTTCTATTTTTTCTTGACCTCACTTCAATGGTGCTTTTGTCTCCACCATTTAACCAAAATTTCTCTTATCCAGGTCAACAGTCATTCTTGTGTTAAAAAATTCAATAGTCACTTCTCGTTACTCATCTATTGATAGCATTTGAAACTGCTGATTACCCCTTGGAATATTTTCTTCCTCCATTCTCTGGAATTTTCTAAGTGCACCTTTTTTTTTTTTCTTTGACTAGCCATTTCTTCTCAGTGCCCTCTGTGGGTTTCTACTGATCTTCTCTAACTTCAAAATATTGGAATGTCATAGAATTTAGTTTTTAGACCCTGTATCTATCACACTGACTGTCCAGAGGAAGTCACACAGTGTCATAACTTAAGATAATAGCTGCATATTGATGGATTCTAAATTTATAACTCCATCTTTTTCTGAACTTCCGACCCCTATATGTAAATACCTATCGATTAGCATTTTAAATATATTACATCTTTAACATCTCTTCTGCATCAACAGTGCTCCTCTTCCAATTTTCAGTATTTGGTAATTTATTTCTGAGGCAAAACACCTTCTCTTTCTCTACTACCCAACAGTCAATACATAAGTAAATTCATTTAAGTCTATGTTTTAATTAAATCTTGAATCTGTTCACTAGACTACTGCATTAGTTGGAGTTGCAATCATCTTATTTCTGAGACCTCTTTCTGTTTCCATTCTTTTTCTCCTATTGCCTTTTCAACTCATCAGCCAGCCTATTCTATAAAACATACACAAGCTTGTGTCATTTTTCTGCACAACATCCTCCAATGGCTCCACATATCAATCAAAGTCTTTACCTTGACTCAGGACCCTGTATGATTTGCTGTCTTCCCATGCAATGTCCCTTATCTAATGAAGATCACCTTCTTTTCCCTCTGTCTTACTTTGCTGGATCCTCATTGATGACTCTGCTATTATTTGTACAAACCATACATGTTCCTGACTCAGACCTTTCTCCATGCTATTCTCTGCCTAGAATGATTTTTTTTTCCAGAATGTCTACATGACTTGCTAACTCACTTCCTTCAGATTCAGTTGTTTTGCTTAAATCTTTACTGAGCATCTTTTCTAATATATTAATAGCCTCCCTACTTTCTTTCCCTTTCACTCTCTATTCTTTGATCTTATATTTTCTTTGTTCCCTGACCAATTATATATTTGTTTATGTCCCTCTCCCCTATGCAAATTCCATGAAGTCAGAGATTAAACTTTATTACTGTTGTATCTCTGGTGCCGACAACAGATCACAAAAGAACTGAAAATAGACATGATTATTTATTTAATTTTAGTATTAAATTATTTATCAAATGTGAGATACCTACTAATGCTATCCTTGTTTACTTATTAGGCTAGAGAGGTTCAGTACCCTGCTCAGTTGTGACGTGGTAGACATAGAACTCGAGTCTAGACTGAGTCCACAGCTCATGTTTTCATTCAATGTCTTGGCTATTCACAGGCCCCTGCAACCTTCTACCCAGCTCTCCAAATCTGCCCTCTACATTTTTAGCAGTCTGTGTTTCCCTCCATGTGTCCCTGTGACATTCATTTTAACCTGATTTTATTTATAAAATTGCACCTGTGGCAGTAAGGGGCACAACAAGATAATCTCCTATCCCCAGAAACTACTCCAATCATCCCTGAGCAGTATTTCACTGTCTGTGGAGAAGGCTTTGCTATCAACTCCAATAATTAAGAGCTGGCAAAATTCCAATAGTCTACGGGGCAGATGATCTTATCAATTTAGTTCTTAAAAATGAAAAGTAATTAGATAATTGGAAACAACTATGATGTATAATAACATTTGAGACCTCAAGAGAAATAAATAGAACAAAATGAAAAAACCTAGAAAAACCAATATAAACCATCTTGTCATTCTAGTTATGAGGTTTCCAGGGGAAGAAAACACATCACACAAGAACTGAAAATAGACACAATTATCTCTCTAATTTTAGCCACAGATATGCTTAGTCAGACTCTTTGTTTTTAACCAAAATCATCTTGAAAGGCAAACATTCATTGAATGTTTACCATTTTTCAAGAGTATCAGCTTTCATGGAGATTTGAAAGGTTTTATTGGAAAAATCCAACATAATATATTTTAATAAAAAAGTAAACACTGTATTTTTACATATATATATATATATACCAGCAAAGAAGAAAGGTAGGCACATCCAAGTCACTATATCACAGAATCAACATTATTCAAGATTCAGGAAAAAAAGTTATTTAACTTTTATGTCCCTGTTTTTGTACATTTAGAAGATTCTGAGTTGCTTTTTCTGTGGTACTAGAATGAACTCAAATTTCATTCCACTGGATTTATATAAATTCCATGAGTTGATAACAAGATTAGTATATGAATCAGAAAAGTTTTATAACAACCACCTGTGCCTCTTCTCTTGTACTTTAACAAATATTTTCAAAATGTTATTTTTAAAAAATGATTATTGCTACCATTCTTATGTATGTTTTCAACTAAACAAGTCTTTGAAAAATTGCTTAGATATCCAAAAGGAAATAGGCAGAATTATGTCCTTTGAATTTATTTAGCATGTTCTTTGAAGATAGCAATTCCCCTGCCTTAGAAGATAAAACAGTGAGACAAATTCAGTCAGAAAATAAACTCAGTTTAGATAACTTGGGGAAAACAATTCAAATAAATCTATCAGAAATGTATTCAAAATACATTTTATCATTATTATTGAAAAAATATTCAGTATTATTTTTATTTTCAATGGTTAACATATTTTAAATTTATTGATTTGTAAATCTGGAAATACCACTGGAAAAGAACACATCTATTTATTTACAATGGAATTTCTGAGGATGAGAATGTCCATGTCCATTCTTACTTATATGTGTGCTTATATAAAGATGAAGAGTTAATATGCATTAAGAACAAGAAAAGACATTCTTGAAAATTATTGGACCATTTACTGTGTTATGATACTATAATATTATTTAAAGAATTATTCCCCTTTGAACCAATATAATTACTCAGCTGGAGTACTGTAGTCAATCAGAGGGTATGTCTAAATACTGTACTTTTGAAAATATTTCTATCTCGCTGCATCGAAGTCTGCATCCTTTAGAAGGGCAACCAGAAAATAAATACTACCTGCTGTTTAAGAATCATAAATTGCCTTGTCATACTATTCAATAGCAAACAGATAAACAGAAAAGCAGATTAAATGAGTATGAAAAGCATATTAAATGAGTAAGCGACATAAAAGCAAATTCAAATAATCTGTGGAAAGTGAATATTATTTTAACTCAGGTCATAAGTGAGAAAGAAAAAACTTTTTCATATTCAAATGAAGGTATTGACAAAATCCAGAAGATTCTAAAAGATAAACATTCTTTTACCATGTCCAACATTGTGATCTGTAAACCATTAGGTATTTCATGGCTAATACAAATATAATTTATTTCTGACCAAGTGCAATTCCAAACAGTTTTACTTAATAAAATAAATTTCTTTTCAATTAATTTTTGATAACTATTTTAAGGCTGTATTAAAGAACCTCAGATCCAGTTGAAATTATATTTCTAATGGCCTTAAATATTTTTTTGGAACAATGTGTGTATTAATCAATAAAAACATATACTTCTTGGCCTTATAAAAAACTATCTGGCCCCTGGAAAATAGTTCAATAACAATTCAGTTTGCATACATTACAACATTTTTATAGCATAGTTTCCATGTCATCTCTGAGCTCTATAGGTGGCTTTCAGTGAGAAAACCTGGTAAGAGACATTCTGGGTAAATCAGAAAAAGAAACCATGGATCTGCCTTTGTTACCCAAGAGAAGCACTCTGGAAGGGGTTTTCCAAGACAAAACAAAGCTGAAAGTATTATTACCCAAATCAGTCTATGTACACATCAAGTTAAGTCATCAGTTATAGCTTAGAGAGACAAGAACACTCAGCAGTTCAGAAAAATAAAAATAAAAAGATGGAAATTCCTTGGGCTTTAATCTATTCTGGGTATACCTTCCGAGTTCATGTCTCACAAGCTATAAGATTGTCTTGCCTCTAGGCTACAGTTTTCTTTGCTGTTAAATGGGCTTAAGAATTACACTCAAGTCACAGAGTTATAGAATGAATTATGTGAGATAATATGTAGAATGAATTACACAAGATAATATGTAGAATGAATTACACGAGATAAAATATATATTAGACAATTTTCTGGCGTAGTGAAAAGAGTGGATGCATACTGTGTTGGGTTTTGTTACTCTATTATCATTATAAGTATCATCATTACTATTATCATAGAAAGAATAGAAGCCAAGAATTAGAGAACTTGTGAAGAATGGAATGCAGCACAGACAAAATAAGGCAATTTAGGAAATGAAGTTGGCAAACTCTGGCATAAAGCAGATGTTTCTGTCATGCAGACCTCAGCATGCACTTCTAGAGCAGGACAGCTCCTTAAATGTACTGCTCCAGGCCAACAATGAATCAGGAGGAGCATACATAGCCTCAAACTGTCATCCATGCTACCCAGCTGAAACTTGTCATTAAATACATCCCTTTTTAGGTCACGTGTTGACCACCCTGTGTGAGAAAATCTTTTGTGATTTAGATCCTAGCCAAAAATACAATATTATCAAAATACTGTATTAAATTAAGAGGCATGGGAAAGAATGATGAAAATATAGGAGCCCTTAATCTTTTTCTAGCTATGTTGCAATCCAGCCTACATTCTTCTATTATAACTGTACTAAAACAGATTCTCCAGCTTCTCTACAAAGTGGGGAAACGAGGATCAACTAAGAAGATACCTCATTAATATGCTTAAAAATGTAACACACACTACAGCTACATGACTTGACCTAAAACTTTTGTAAACAATAGGGTGTCAGGAATTACACTGGTAGCTGCTAGTTAACTAAAATTTGTTCACTTGGGAAGCCACATGGGACACTGCTAGTAGGGTGTGTTCAGAGAAGTATTGTAAAGGAACTACCTATATACAGCTCCTGGCAATGTTACCTGGCTATTAGATCCTGGAGGTTAAATGCGGCAGGAAGCAGAGCAGAGTGGTGTTTTTAAAAAGTCAATTAAAATCATGTCATTTCCCTACTGAAAACCTTTCAGAGCCCACTCCTATTACTTAAAAACAAACTTACATGCCTTAAAATTGTCTGAGTAGTGAGTCACTTTAAATAAAGTGACCTGGTTTATCTTTCTGGACTTATCTTTTAGATATTGTCTGATGGCTGACACTGCTTCATTCAGATCTCAGCTCCAATCCCACATTTCTGAGAGGTTCTTTCCCTGCCAGTCACTCTCCATCATTTTGCCTGGCCAGTAATCATGCCATATACTGGCTAATATTATCCTTACTATGTTATATATTTATTAATATATTAAAAATCAAATGAGTACTTTAAGGAGTACTCAAGTAACAGAGTTGTTGAATGAATTGCATGAGGTAATGCATATTAAGCAACTGTCTCCATGGCTGGCACAGAGAAAATGCTGGATACATACCTGTGCTTATTTTTATTGCATCATCATTATAACCAGCAGCAGCACAGAATGAGAAAAGGGGCCAAGAAGGAAGCTGTGACAAAATAAGGCCGTTCAGGAAACTAAGTTGGCAAAATCTGGCGTGAAGCAGATGTTTATGTCATGCAGACCCCGTTGACTTTATAGTATTGATCGCTGTCCAATATCATATTTGTTAAGTTGATGTTTTTCTCTTCTATCTCTTCTTTAGCTCATAGGTAAGCCCCATGAGGGAAAGGGCTTTTCCAGTTTTATTGGCTACAATTTCAACAACTCTTTGATATACCTTTAACATATATAGTATAGTAATATGTATTATGTAATGCATGAAGAAGTGCAAAAACCGCAATTACTTCTGCACCAATGTAATAAGAGATTACTATATATTATGTAATATATATATATAAATGTGTGTATGTGTGTGTATATATATATGTGTGTGTGTGTGTATATGGAGAGAAAGAGAAATGTATACAGATTTCAAGTTTATGATGATGTGAAAGTGACACACATTCAGTAGGAGCCATATTTCAAGTACGCATACAACCACTTTGTTTTCCACTTTCCAATGCAGGGTTCAATAAATAGCATGAGCTATTCAACAACTGATTTTAATAGGCTTTGGGTTTGATAATTTGCTCAAAAATAGGCCAATATAAATGTTCTGAGCACATTTAAGGTGGATAAGGCTAAATTATGATGTTCAGTAGGTTAGGTGATTTAAATGCATGTTTTGACTGGCAATATTTTCAACTTATTATGAGTTTATCTGAATGTAACCCCATAGTAAGTCAAGGAATATCTGCATACATTTATACGTATATCTATATATACCTATATATATCTATATGTGTGTGTGTGTGTATATATATAAAACTCAATAGATAATATATAATATCATATTCAGTATGACCTGATCACTGGCCAATCAGAAGGGAAGCTGCTATATTGATGAAGCAAGGTCCTGGAGGTCCCTGGTGGTTTAAACTTTAACCCTTTAGTTGATACATCCATTAGTCTAAGAGTAGTAATAGCCTGATGACCAGGTACTGGTGGAGGGGTATTCAGGAGCTTAGGCAGAAGCTGTTTCCAAACTGGTAGGAGCATTTAACATTTTACTAACCAATGTAGCTTTATTAATTATCAATTGCTACATTTAAAAATATCCAAAACTTACTGGTTTAAAATAACAAACATTATCTCACAAATTCTGCGGGTTATAAGTTCAGGCATGGCATAACTGGGTTTTCTGCTCAAAGTCTCACAAGGCTGCAATTAAACGTTTTGGTCAGACTGCATTCTGTTCTGGAGCTCAGGATCCAGCTGAATACTCACAGAGATATTGGCAGAATTTAGTTCCTCATGGGTGGGCATAGACTGAGGTTGTTATTTTATTGCTAGTTTTTGTCCATGGGCCATTCTTAGATACTAGAGGCCTCTCACAGTTCTAGAGGTGTATACCTCTCACAAGTCCTCTTACAGCTGATTACTTCTAGGAAAACAGGAGAATCTCTAATATCAGGGAAGGCTTGTCCTCTTTTAAAGAGCTCACCTCTGACCCTTCACCAGGCAGGGCATCTGTCTCAGAAGTGTCCCACCTACCTCTGAGCATACCCACGGGTAGTGGCTCTGAGTTTCCCTGGGGAGGGCCACCCAGAGGCAACTGACAACCCCTCTGCCTCTGCTACAGCAGAGGTTCCTCCCCTGCCGATCTCAGTCTGAAGAAGAGACAAAGAGCCTGAAGGCTTTATCTGCACTCCCAACATGCCACAGTCACCATGTGGAGAGAGACTCTGTCTCTCCTACCTGTGAGCCCTTGACCAATCCTGCTCCTCACCAAGCAGAACCGTCAGATCAGGCCAGCAGTACAGCTGCTCAACCACCTGGCTGACCATTCCCGGAGCAGTGGCTCCATGTTTCTCTAAGATGGGGTTCCCAGAACACACCAAACCCCCTCTCTCACTGCCACCGCAGTGGTATTGCCCTTGCTGCCCCCGGACTGGGAAAGGAGCAAATACCCTGAGTGTTTTAGCTGCACCTCCAGCAAGCTGCAGTTGCCCTAAGAAGAAAAGATCAGTCTGTCTTCCCTGTTACTCACCCTCCCTTTTTGCTTATTACCAGGAAGGGCCCTCCTGTTTTGAGCTCACAGTTCAGTCACCCCATCCCAGACTGATTGCAGTGATTGATAGCAATTCCACATCTCTTTGGAGTAGAGCCCCAAGAGACAAGTGAAAGGCCCTACGCCACAACCACTGCTAAAATCCCTTCCCATGCTGCCTCCAAACTAGGGAAGGAACATAAAGCCTGAGCTTGCACCAGAGCTACAGTATGCAGCCTGGGAGTGCCAAGTTGAGATCTGAGCCAGTACTCAAGTGAGAGAGAAGCCCACACTTTCAGAACACTGAGAAAGAGCAAGGCTACAATCTTGAGGAGATAAAAAGGAGTCAGGTGGCTGAGCAGGAGCCTACCTACTAGCCATTTTGCTTATGTACCACCTACCGGATCACAGGCCAAAGATCTTCACTTTCTGAAAATATCCAGAAAAGTCTACTGATTGTTCACAAATTACACTTCAGTTAAAGGAACACCAGCCCATACATATAAGAAAGAATGAGTCCAAGAACTCTGGCAGCTCCAAAAACCAGAGTAACTTCTTTCCTCTAAATGACTGCAGTTGTATCCCAGTTAGGGTTCTCAACTGGGCTGAAAAAGCTGAAATGACAGAAAGAGAATTCAGAATATGGATAAGAATGAAGGTCACTGAGATTCAGGAGAAAGTTGACACCAACTCCAAGGAATCTAAGAATTACAGTAAAACAATAGATGAGCTGGTAGATGAAATGGCCAGGAAAAGAAAGAACTGAAATGGTCTTACAGAGTTGAAAAACCTATTACAAGAATTATAATGCAATCAAAAGTATTAATAGCAAAATAGACCACACTGAAGGAAGAATCTCAGAGTTCAAAGACTCTCAGAACTAACTCAGTCAGTGAAAAAAAATGAACGAAAACTCTGAGAAATATTGGATTATGAAAATAGAGAAAATCTTGACTTACTGGCATCTCTGAAAGAGAAAAGGAAAAAGTGAGCAACTTAGAAAAGTATATTTCAGTATATCTTCCATGAAAACTTCCCCAACCTTGCTAGAGTGGCCAACATTCAAATTCAGAAAATGCAGACAATTTCCACGAAATACTACATGACACCATCCTCAAGACACATAAACAGAGTCTTCAAGGTAGAAATGAAAGAAAAATGGCAGGTTGCCTAAAAGAGAACCTCATCAGGCTAACAGCACATCTATCAACAGAAACCCTATAAGCCAGGAGAGATTGGGGTCCTACATTAAGCATTCTTTTTTTTTTTTTTTTTTTGAGACAATCTCACTCTGTCACCCAGGCCAGAGTGTAGTGGCATGATCTCAGCTTACTGCAACCTCCACCTCCCAGGTTCAGATGATTCTCCTGCCTCAGCCTCCCAAGTAGCTGGGGCTACAGGTGTGCGCCACCACACCCAGCTAATTTTTGTATTTTTAGTAGAGATGGGATTTCACCATATTGGCCAGGCTGATCTCGAACTCCTGACTTGTAATCTGCCTGCTTCAGCCTCCCAAAGTGCTGGGATTACAGGCATGAGCCACCATGCCTGACCTCAGCATTCTTAAAGAAAAGAATTTCCAATCAAGAATTTCATATTCAGCTAAACTAAGCTTCACAAGTGAAGGAGAAATAAAATCCTTTTCAGACAAGCAAATGCTGAAGGAATATGTTACCACCAGAGCTGCCTTACAAGATGTCCTGAAAGGAGTGCTAAATATGCAAAGACTATAATTCAGCACTACAAAAGCACACTTAAGTACACATACTAGTGACACTTTAAGCAACCATGCAAACAAGTCTGCTTAATAACCAGATAATGACACAACGACAGGATCAGATCTGCACATATCAATACTAACCTTAAATATAAATGGACTAAATGCCCAATTAAAAGGTCCAAAGTGGAAAGCTTAATAAAGAATCAAGACCCAGTGGTATGCTATCCTCAAGAGCCCCATCTCACATGCAATGATACCCATAGGCTCAAAGTAAAGAAATCAAAAAATTCTGCCAAGCAAATGAAAAACAGAAACAAGCATGGGTTGCTCTCCTAATTTCAGACACGACAGACTTTAAACCAACAAAGATCAAAAAGTCAAAGAAGGGCATTACATAATGGTAAAGCATTCTTCAATTCAACGAGAAGAGCTAACAATCCCAAACATATACTCACCCACACAGGAGCATCCAGATTTATAAACTAAGTTCTTAGAAACTTATGAAGTGACTTAAGTTCTCACACAATAAAAGTGGGAGATTTCATCACCCCACAGACAGTATTAGATCATCAAGGCAAAAAATTAACAAAGATATTTAGTAATTAAACTCAGCACTTGACCAAATAGACCTAATAGACCTTTACAGAAATCACCACCCCAAAACGACAGAATATATATTTTTCTCATTGCCCCATTTTATATACTCTAAAATTGACCACACAATTGGACATAAAACAATCCTCAGCAAAATC
This sequence comes from Plecturocebus donacophilus, assembly GCA_004027715.1. Classification (NCBI taxonomy): domain Eukaryota; kingdom Metazoa; phylum Chordata; class Mammalia; order Primates; family Pitheciidae; genus Plecturocebus; species Plecturocebus donacophilus. The sequence goes on from PVKP010002050.1 coordinate 51,042, forward strand.
ATAAAACAATATTATACCAATCATGCTCTTGTACCATAGTGCAAAAAAAATATAAATCAATGCTAAAAAAGCATTCAAAAGTATACAGTTATATGGAAATTAAACAACCTTCTCCTGAATGATTGTTGGGTAAATAATGAAATTATTGGCAGAAGTAAGAACATCTTTGAGACTAATGAGAACAACAAAGATACAACATACCAGAATCTCTAGGACACAACTAAGGCAGTGTTAACATAGAAGTTTATAGCTTTAAAGCTCACATCAAAGTTAGAAAGATTAACAAAAAGTTAGAAGAGATGTTTAAGATGAATGCATTTCAATAAAATTAATTTTATCAAAAGCCTTTTCTGCATCTACTGAGATAATCATGCAGTTTTGTTCTTCTTCTTATGTGATGAATCATGTGTATTGATTTGCATATGTTAAACCAACCTTGTATCCCAGAGATAAACCTCATTTGATCATAGTGGGGTTAACAGATTAACAACCTAACACAATTAGAGGAACTGAGAAGCAAGAGAAAACCAAACCCAAAGCTGCAGAAGACAAGAAATAATCAAAATCAGATCTGTATTGAATTGAGACACACACCCACAAAAACCATGAAAAGATCAATGAATCCATAAGTTTCTTATTTTAAAACATTAATAAGATAGACTGCTAGCTAGATTATTATTTTTTTTAAATAGAGAAGATCCAAATAAACCATTAGAAATAACAAAAAGGACATTACCACTGACCCCAAAGAAATAAAACAAATCTTTAGAAATATTATGAACACTTGTTTGCATGTGAATTAGAAAATCTAGGAGAAATGGATAAATTTCAGAACACATACAACCTCCCAAGACTGAACCAGGAAGAAATTGAATCCCTGAACAGACCAACTACAAGTTCCAAAATGGAATCAGTAATAAATAGCTTACCAACCCAAAAAAGCTCAGAACCAGATGGATTCACAGCTGAATTCTACCAGATGTATAAAAAAAGCTGGTATCATTTCTACTGATACTATTCCAAAAAGTTGAGGAGGAGATCCTCCTCCCCAACTCATTCTATAAAATATCATCTTGATACCAAAAGCTGGCAGAGATACAACAAAAAAAGAAAACTTCAGACCAATATCCTTGATGAAAATAGTTGCAAAAGTCCTCAACAAAATACTTGCAAACTAAATCCAGAAGCACATGAAAAATCTCATCCATTATGATCAAATGAGATTTATCTCTTGGATGCAAGGTTGGTTTAACATATGCAAATCAATACACATCATTCATCACATAAGCAGAAGTAAGAACAAAACTGCATGATTATCTCGGTAGATGCAGAAAAGGCTTTTGATAAAATTCATTTTATTGAAGTGAATTCATTTTAAACATCTTGTTAAACACTCTCAATAAACTAGGCATTGAAGGAACATACTTCAAAATAATAAGAGCCATCAATGACAAACCCACAGCCAACATCAATCATATTGAATGCACAAAAGCTGAAAGCATTCCCCTTGTAAACTAGAACAAGGAAAGGATGCCCACTCTCATTCAATACATTCACTCCTATTCAATACATTAATATTACTGGAAGTCCTTTACTTGCTTAAAACAATCAGGCAAGTGAAATAAATAAAAAACATTAAAATAGGGAAAAGAAGTCAAATTATCCCTTTTTGCAGATGACATGATTCTATATCTAGGAAGTCTGACAGTGTCTGTCTGAAAGGTCCTTGATCTGATAAACAACTTCAACAAATTTTAAGGATACAAAATCAATGTACAAAAATCAGTAGCATTCCTATACATCAACAACATCCATGCTGAGAGCCAAATAAGGAATGTAATCCTATTCATAATTGCTGCAAAAAGAACAAAATACTTTGGATATAGCTAACCAAGAAGGTGAAACATCTGTACAATAAGAATCACAAAACACTTATCAAGGAAATCAGATGATACAAATGGGAAAACAGTTGATGCTCATGGAAATGAAGAATCAATATTGTTAAAATGGTCATATTGCCCAAAGCAATTTATAGATTCCATGCTATTCCTTTCAAATTAACAATGACATTCTTTACAGATTTAGGAAAAAACTATTTTAAAATTCATATGAAATGAAAAAAGAGCCTGAATAACCAAGGCAATCCTAAACAAAAAGAATGAAGAAGAATGAAGCATCACATTACCTTACTTCAAACAATGTTACAAAGCTACAGTAACCAAAACAGTAAGGTACTGATATAAAAGCAGACATAGAGACCAATGGAACAGAATAGAGAATCCAGAAATAATGATGCACATCCACAGCCAACTGATCTGTGACAGAGTTGACGAAAGCATGCAGTGAGGAAAGTTCTCTCTATTCAATAAATGTTGCTGGGATAACTCGCTAGCCACATGCAGAAGACTGAAATTGGCCACCCTCCTTATACCATGTACAAAAATCAACTCAAGATAGATTGAAGACTAAAGGTAAAACCTAAAACTATAGAAACCCTGGAAGATAACCTAGGAAATACCATTTTGGACGTGGAAAATGTCAAAGATTTCATGGTAAAGACACCAAAAGCAATTGCAACAAAACCAAATATTGACAAGTAAAACCTAATTGAAGTAAAGAGCTTCTGCACCATAAAAAAAACATCAACAGAGTAAACAGAAAGCCTACAGAATGGGGGAAAATATTTGCAAACTCTGCATCTGGCAAAAGTCTACTGTCCAGAATCTATCAGGAGCTTAAATTTCCAAGCAAAAAACAAACAACCCCATTAAAACGTTGGCCAAAAATATGAACCGAGACTTTTCAAAAGAAGACATACATACAGCCAACAAGTATAAGCAAGGATTATCAACCTCAATAATTATTATGGTAATGCAAATCAAAACCACAATGAGATACCATCTCACACAAGTCATAATGGCAGTTACTAAAAAGTCAAAAATTAACAGATGCTGGCAAAAACAAGGAATGCTTATACACTGCTGATGGTACTAAAAATTAGTTCAGCCATTGTGGAAAGCAGTGTGGTGATCTCTCAAAGAACTTAAAACAGAATTACCATTCAACCCAGCAATCTCACTATTCCCAAAGGGATATAAATCATTCTACCATAAAGACACATGTACTCATATATTCATTTCAGTAGAATTCACAATAGCAGAGACATTGAATCAACCTAAATGCCCGTCAAGGGGAGACTGAATAAAGAAAATATGGTACATATACACCATGGAATACTTAGAGTTATTAAAAAGAAACAAGATCGTGTCTTTTGCAGCAACATGGATAAAGCTAGAGGCCATTATGCTAAGCAAACTAATCTAGGAACAGAAAACCCTACATTGCATGTTCTCACTTTAAGTGTGAGTTAAACAATGGGAACACATGCATAGTCATAAAGAAGGGAACAACACACACTGGGGCCTACTTGGCAGTGGAAGGTGGGAGGAGAAGAAGGATCATAAAATTACCTATTTATTTCTATGCTTATTACTTCAGTAATGAAATAATCTGAATACCAAACCCCATAATACATAGTTTACTTATAAAACAAATCTGCACTGCCACCCCTGAACCTAAATTAAGTTAAAATTTAAAAAATTAAACAAACAAATAAATAAAGGCCTCACCTGATTAGGTTTTACCCATTTGAGATCATCTCTTTGTTGATTAGCTCAAAATCAAATTATTAGGGATTTAATTACATCTGAAAAAATCCCCTTACAATTGCACAATTAGCTTACAATGTAAATTAATCATAAACTAATCACAGTGGTTATATTAGCCATATTCCAAAGGACTGTCCATATTGAAAGGGAGAGGGATTATACTGGTCACATACATCAGGGGATGTGAATCTTGAAGATCATCTTAGAATTTTGTCTATCACAATTTCTTTACTAGTAAGAACTGAACCATCAGCCTCATTATTCAATAAAATTATTTTCTTTTGGCTGGCTCTCAGGTGTAATTTGTACATGTGATGTGGTATCGTTCTTTTTTTTATTGCACTTTAGGTTCTGGGGTACATGTGCAGATCATGCAAGGTTGTTGCATACGTACTTATATGGCAAGGCGGTTTGCTGCTTCCATCCACCCATGACCTATGTCTGGTATTTCTCCTCATGTTAACCCTCCCCAACCTCCCCAACCCCATTGGCCCTCTCCTAGCCCCGCCACAGCAGTCCCCAATGTGTGATGCTCTCCTCCTTGTGTCCATGTGTTCTCATTGTTCAACACCCACCTATGAGGTAGAAGATGTGGTGTTTGATTTTCTGTTCTTTTGTCAGTTTGTTGAGAATGATGGTTTCCAGATTCATCCATGTCCCCACAAAGGACATGAACTCATCGTTTTCTATGGCTGCATAGTATTCCATGGTGTATCTGGGCCACATTTTCCTTGTCCGTCTATCATCGATGGGCATTTGGGTTGGTTCCAGGTCTTCGCTATTGTAAACAGTGCCACAATGAACATACGTGTGCATGTGTCTTTATAATAGAAAGATTTATAGTCCTTTGGATATATACCTAGTAATGGGACTGGTGGGTCAAATGGAATTTCTATTTCTAGGTCCTTGGGGAATCACCACACTGTCTTCCACAATGGTTGAACTAACTTACACTCCCACCAATAGTGTAAAAGTGTTCCTATTTCTCCACATCCTCTCCAGCATCTGTAGTCTCCAGATTTTTTAATGATTGCCATTCTAACTGTCATGAGATGGTAGCTCAATGTGGTTTTGATTTGCATTTCTCTAATGACCAGTGATGAGGAACATTTTTTCATATGTTTATTGGCCTCATATATGTCTTTTTTTGAAAAGTGTCTATTCATATCCTTCACCCACTTTTGAATGGATTTGTTTGTTTTTCTCTTGTAAATCTGTTTTAGTTCTTTGTAGATTCTGGATATAGCCCTTTGTCAGATTGGTAGATTGCAAAATTGTTTTCCCATTCTGATCGTTGCTGTTTAACTCTAATGATCATTTCTGTTGCTGTACAGAAGCTCTGGAGTTTAATTAGATCCCATTTGTCTATTTTGGCTTTTGTTGCCAATGCTTTTGGTGTTTTAGTCATGAAGTCCTTGCCTATGCCTTTGTCTTGAATAGTTTTGCCTAGGTGTTCTTCTAGGGTTTTTATGGTGTTAGGACTTATGTTTAAGACTTTAACAAACAATACAAAAAGAGAGAATCCTTCCCAAATCATTTTAAGAGACCAACACCATCCTGATACCAAAACCCAGCAGAGACTCAACAAAAAAGAAAACTTTAGGCCAATATCCATGATTAATATAGATGCAAAAATCTTCAATAAAATACTGGCAAACTTATTGCAACAGCACATCAAAAAGCTTATCCATCATGATCAAGTAGGCTTCATCCCGGAGATGCAAGGCTGGTTCAATATACTCAAGTCTATAAATGTGATCCACTACATAAACAGAACCAAAGACAAAAACCACATGATTATCTCAATAGATGCAGTGATGTGGTATCTGTCTTTGAACTACAGCATCTGGAAACTAAAAAGCCAATGAAATTGGCTTTGAGTTTGAGAAAAAAAAATGCAATAGTATGAAAAAAGCTTTCTGATGATGCACATGCAGGTTTTTAATAGCCTCTCTATGGAAACTTTATAGCTGTTCAATTAGTGTTCTTATGTTTTATTATTATTTTTTTTAGAATTTGAAGGATAGCTAAATACATATATATGTATATATATATACACATGTATGTATATAAACAAATACTTTACAAGATTTTCTTCTACTACAGATCTAAATATAACCCCAATAACATACCATGTCTTTGTTAGAAATGTATGAAAATAATTGTATAAAATTGCATTTAGCATTAAGTCATTGCAAGCAATTAAGCAGCTGTGTATTTAGGCAGTGATCTAGAAAACATTTGTTTTCCTTTTTACTTGTCTTTATTTATTTATTTATTTATTTTTTGAGACAAAGTCTCTCTCTTTTACCAGACTGGAGTGCAGCCTCAGCCTCCCAAAGTGCTGGGACTAGAGGCTTGAGCCACTGTGCCCAGGAAACTTTAGTTTTTCAAATGGAAACAAAATGACACTTTACAAAAACACATAAGGATATTGGGAATTTTAATGACTTCTTTTTTTGGGGAGGGTACAAAGCCTTTATCTACAATAGAATAGCCATTTCAAATTACATAATATTTTAAGTCTTCCACTTTCGTTTATCAGGAAGATGGTATTTGACCTATCACCACAATAATAATAATAATAATAATAATAATAATAAATAATAAACTAGGGTGAAAACTGACATTTGAAGCAACAATTTTCATGTACTAGACAACAAACAGAGGATAGAGGTCCATGAAAAAAGGGAAACGAAGTGAGTTCTGCTGTTCACATGGATTTTTGCCCAGAGGTGTTTCCAGGCAACATTGCAGGAAGGGAGACTCAGAACCCTGACTCATGGAGTCAAACGATCAGAAACAGGAGTTCAAGAAGACAAAGGCAGCTAAAGTTTGCAGGGCAAGGTATTACAGAGAAGGGAACTACATAGATAAGGAGCTCAAAATCAGTATTGAAGTCCCCTCGGATCTTTGGCTAAGGAATTGACCTATACACATGTTCCAGGGGCATTTCTCATACTCAGGGAAATAATACTAGTGTGTTACAAGTCAATTTCCATAGCTTACAGAAGATTGGTAGAAGTTAAAGTTCTAACTCATTAGAGTGGTATAACCTCATTGGCACAAAACATGGGAATTCAATAAAGACCACTACAGAATTGTTTTTCCTAAAGCTAAGGTAGCCCTAATAAAAAGACAACTAGAGCACCACTCTAAGAAAATTTAAAAGGAAGCCACAAAAGGATCAGCTCATCAGCAATTAACTTTATACCTGTTGTAAAAGAAAATTACATTAGGCTGGTTAAATGGGCAAGAAAGGCTTTGTTCAAAATTATTGAGGTAGAGGACAGAAATGGAACTCAATTTCAATGAAAAGCAGGACAGTTTTTAAGCAGTTGGGTGACCCAGCTGAAAAGTACCAGAAGACATTAGCTGGGAGGTTGGTTAATACGACTAGATTGTCTGTTTGCTAATTGGCATTTATTGAAGTGAGGTTCCTGCTCTTCAGCAGAGACTGGGATAGAGGGGTCCTATCTTCTTGATGATCACATTTCAAAGAGATGGCCCCAGGTCCTTGAGAAAGAAGTGGAAGATTTGCATCTCAAAGGGGCAGAGAAACAATTTAGCAGTTCCAAGCGTTTTAAAGTAAATGCTTTAGCAAACAGGAGGATAGAGGCCTATAGTCAGGAAGAGGCCTATCTTAAATTCAGTCAAGCAGAAAGGAATGTTAAAGCAGTCTTGGTTAGCTGCTCCAACAAATTATATTATGTAAAGAAAAACTGTATTGGTCCATGGATTTCAGACTTGACTTACACAACTGTGTAGGCTGATTTATTAAAATAAATCTCTAAGTACGTGTGTATATACATATGTATATATGTATGTGTATGTCTGTATATATGTGTATATAGTCCCTATTGCTGCTGTTTCTCTGGTAGTATCTGAGTGAAACAGAGGGTATGCCAATGCCATGGTTGTTCATGATGGACTCAGGCACATTTCCCACACCATTTTCCTGATAGTTTGAGTACTCTATTAAAGATAACTGCAGCTTTTGTGTCATTCTTTTCATCAAGTAGTTTATTTGGGCTTTATTTCTTTTCTCCTTGAATTTGGGTTTAACCTGTGACAGTTTAACTAACAGAAGGTGGTTGAAGCAACATTTTGACAGTTCTAGCCTAGCATATACAGACTCTCAGCTTTTGCTTTAACCATCTTGAACTATTTCCTCTTGGAACACTCTGTTTATAACACAGGCACCATGCAAGGAGAAGGCCAAGTCACATAGAAAGACCATGTATAGGTGAACGGGTCAACAACTCCAGCTGAGCAATAAGTCAATAACCATATTAAGTAAGACATGTAGTGCATTCTAGCCCAAGTGATGCCCTCGTTGACTACTGACCCTACCCACATCACATTGCAGAGAAATCCAGCCAGCTATCTAGTCATTGCACCAAATCATGAGAAGTGATTAAAATGGTTGTTTTAAGTCACTGTATCACTCAGTTTTGGAGTGTGGCTTGTTATCCAGAAGTTAATAAACAGATCACTGGGCCAGGCACAGTGGCTCACTGTTGTAATCCCAGCAATTTGGGAAGCTGAGGCGGGTGGATCACCTGAGGTCAGGAGTTTGAAAGCAGCCTGACCAACGTGGTGAAACCCCATCTCTACTAAAAACACAAAAATTAGCTGGGCTTGGTGGTACACAACTGCAATTCCGACTACACAGGAGGCTGATGCAAGAGAATTACTTGAACCTGGGAGGCAGAGGTTGCAGTGAGCTGAGATCACGCCACTGCATTCCAGCCTGAATTACATAGCGAGGCTTGATCTCAAAAAAATAAAATAAAAAATAAACAGATCATTTGGATGTTGTGACACAGTATGTTTGGATGATTTATTTAATATGTTTTTATTTGGAGACAGCCATAAACTGTGGCACCATTCAATATTTCCACAGTTCAACAACATAGTCTTCTAGATATAATATCTTAGTTGTACTCATAATAATTGAAATGATATGTAAGTCCATCCCACTCTAGCAAAGGAATTCTTTCTGTTTCCTGAAAACTGACACAAAGAGACTAGAGGATGATGTGAATCATTATCTGTCTCTATCTCTCTCTGTCTAGGTTAGCAGTCTTCGTTAGTTGCTCCAACAAATTATCATATTCTATAAAGAAAAACTAGATTGCTTCATGGATTTCAGACTTGACTTACACAATTGTGTAAGCTGATTTATTAAAATAAATCTCTCATTCTCTCTAAGTATGTGTGTATATACATATGTATATGTGTGTGTATGCATGTATATATGTATATATATTTCCTATTGCTCCTGTTTCTCTGTTTCTTAATGAAAATATGGATATATGGATCTATACACACACACATATATATGTATACGTGTATATACATCCATATATATATATTCACGTATACATATATATACATCCATATTTTCATTAACTCATTGTGATGGATATTTGCTATTTTTGCATGCTTTGAAGCTTTTTATTTGAAAAGTTATCCTCCATCTGGTGGGTAAAAATAAAGCACACTTAGAAAAAAATGTTGGGACAGTGAGAAAGAGCGAGTGAAAGAGAGAGTGAGAGAGAGGAAAGCCTAAGAGTAACATAAGTTCCTGGTTCCAGCTCTGTGAGGGTAACATTTCTAATGTAAAGAGCCCATGAATTATAATGTCTTTTTAGCTTAATCTAGTTTGAGTTACGTTGCTGTCACTTTCAAACAAAATAGAATATTATTAAGTGCCGTTCCGGTCTAAGACCACTACTAGGAATCTTTAAGAATCCCCTTCTGCTTGATCTTCCTTCTTCTTCTCCTTTGTAAACCCAGTCATCCAGTTCTAAACCTCTTTGTCCAACCCTAATTTTCCCTTCTGTGTAGTATGTATTTAGTTAAGGTAAAGCTAACTGCTGTAAAAACAAATCCGAAGTTTCCAGTGACTTAACACAATAAAAATTTCTGTGTGACAGAAACTACAGCCTGGTGAGTGCAGTCTGGGTCAGTACTTAGGGGCCTGTGTCAATAAGGTAAAGGGGGAACTAAAACGATCCAGTAAATACCCTCTCAAGTATATAGCCTAGATGCAAACACTGTCATCTCAGTGCATAGCCCTGGGCTACATATCTGAAGTCAAATATTACACTGCTCCTTCATCAAGAAACCCTTCCATGTCAAAGCTCAATTTTCTTGTCATTCCTCATAGTACTGTTCATCTGCATGCCCTAGTAGATGAAGGCCTTGGGCGGACCCATTGAAAGTCTTGTGCTCAATAAGACAAAGGAGACAATTCTTGGTTATTATTCAAAATGTTGCTCCCACCACAGATGTCTTCATATTTTTCTAAGTAGACTATCTACCAGACATGCTATCTTTTTTTTCCAGCAAATAGAGTGAACAATTATTCTGGTTTGTCCGAGACTTTGGATTTCTTTCTTAGGATGTGGAATTTTTGGTACTGAAACTAGGCTAGTCCTGAATAAATTGGACAGTTGTTGACCCCACCTGCAAAGCTGAGCAACTTTGAGGATAAGATCATTGTGATAATACACTGACAAAGTCTATGGCTTCATAATGCCTAACAAAACCTTTGTTTCTTTAGAGGTGAAAGGTGTTTCTACAGAGGTATACAGGTTAGAGGTGAAATTACAATAAGGGAGTGTCAAGGTCCTGCCATAGTTAATTTGTTTCTTATTGGTAAATATTTTAATCACTGACCTCCTAGTCAATATCACAATGGCCAATTCCTGTGGCATTGTTAGATGCATCTCGTTCTTTATGTAACCAGACTTTTGTCCAGTATATTGCTAGTTAGGTTTTTAAATACTTTAAAATAGCTGTTCTATCCTCATTTAGTAACACATATTTACTGTTGTGATTTACTTCTAAAATAATTACTCTAACAGTGGATTTGCTTATTGTAGTAATGTTTAAATTTATAATTATTCTAATGAGGTTTGTACTACTTTCATTATGCTTGGTTTATGGTCCAATAAATGATAGATTAAGATAGAGGACAATCCAATAGTTTAAATCTAGATATTTATATTGTCCCTAAATATTGTGACAGAATTTCTTTCCTTAGAGAGTAAGTACAGTGCTATGACCTAAATATGTAATCATTTCAATATTTCATCGAATGCTTTAGTCCTTCTCTTTCTCTCGTGTGTGTGTGTGTGTTTGTTTGTATGCTTGCACACCTGTCTGTCTGTCTCTGTTTGCTTCCTCTTTTTAAACTGAAACCAGTTTAAAAAATGGAATGGCTTAGCTAGTATCAAAATAGCATGGGTACCACATTAAAGCTTCACATTTTAGCACTTCACCACAGACCTAAGGAATCAGAATATGTGATGTGTAGGGTAATTTTAATAAGCCCTTTATGCACCTTAGTGTTTGAGAAACACTGGTCTGTTGCACAAATAAGACCCCTTGTACATCTGGTAGCAGCTGCAGTCTCTGCCTACATGTGTTAGGCTAATTATATAAGCTCCTTGATACATAGTTTATTCTTTTACTACAGGGAAATAAAACCTGCTCTCTAGAGTCAATGAAAGCTGCATAAATAGAACAAAATAGTTTCACAGACCACAAATTCAAGTGTGTAAAAAAGTAACATTATTTTTCCCTACCTGAAATTAATTTCTATCATGCTCCCCAATTTCATCCAGTCTCAAATTCTGTAATCTATTCATTCTAGGGAATCTTAAACATGTAATTATTTCGAGCTTGAAATCAAATGTAGAAATAGTTTCCTTTACTCTCCTTATCTCTGCATTTGATTCTATGCCTCAAAGCTTATGAAAAAAGTCTGCATTTTTAGAAGGGAGCAGAAAACTCCACTTACTGGTTTTAATCTGTTCTGTACCTGTATCCAGAGACATGTACAACTGTTTGGCTTTTAATTTCACTGACATTTGTTGCAGTGGCATCTTGCCACATAGTCCATGCTACGGTTTCTGGATGCATATCTTCATTGAGTTAAAGATCATCTTCCCAAGTGAATTTTATATCTTTCCCTAGCTTCAGGTAAGGCTTCATTGTTTGACTGAGTATCTCTGAGACTAAGAGTCCTCATCAGATATTGTCTGCCACTGATATCCCAGGAGCCATAGTGATTCTTCTGGTCCCTGCTTCACTGTGACCTGTGGCACATCTGAAGTACTCTAAGAGCTCGGCTAGGAAGTGGATTTCAAATGCCCTCTACCCTGGTTTTCTGCAATTTGAAAGGCATGTCCTACCTGAGTTTCAGTACTTCCACATCAGTAGCCAAGCTTTATTTGTTTAATTTTTCTGTCCAACTCTCTTTTTGCTCCCCAGCTCACAGCCTCTTAGAAAATTCGAGTGGTGGTCTGTGGAGAGGCTTTCAGAGAAATGTACAAAGTTGCTGTACCAACCTTCACTGAGATTGGGAGTTTTTTAAAGCTTAACATGCAATTATTGATAATTAGTCCTCCACATGTTCAAATGATAACACCACTTGGAGCCAGGGTGGTCTCATTTCTCAACCCCAAAGAAAAAAGCATGCTAGGCTAATATTATATAGTCTAAAGGAGGATTTCAGAGAAATCAAAACTATTTCTGCACATGTAAAGAACTCATTGGTAACTCATAATAGCTAAAATAGTATTTTTAACAAAAAAACTGTGTCATTATTCATCATCTCTATATAAAACTCTTTATATGTGTAATCTCATTTAAAACTCAAAACATTTTCATGAGGTAGGGATTATTATCTTCATTTTACTGATATGGAAACAGGCTTAGGGAGATTAAATAATTTTCTCAGGGACAAACAGCCAGCAAGTGTTAGAACTAACTCTCAACTCTAATCTATCTTATAGCCTAGCACTTTTTCTTAACCACATCATCATCCCATTACTATGTTTGTCCTCTTTGTTCTCCTGCTCTAAGGCTATCTTAGCACACATAAATTTTAACATGATAGGGAGTAAGAGGGATTAGAAAAAGAATGAACTTGACATGTTTGTGTGACAGTAATGCCAGTCATATATAAGAACAGAGTTTTTGTGAAAACATAATAAAACAATAACTTAAAAAGATATATATATACATGTAAGGCCTTATTAAACTTTGATCACTGAAAGCATAAATGGTCCAAAAATTCTCATTTTTTGCATCCATAATGCTTCTGGGTTTTCCACATGCGATTTCTTATCATATGTAGTTTCATATTTTCCTTAAGCCAAATTTGCTAATCAATATGTTACTTTTAGATCTCTTTCTACATTAAATGTCAACTTTTAAACAAAAATCCCATATCTTGATCAAGGTTCATTTCAGTGGAACATTAGTTCATTCATCCTGTCTCTTGGAATTTGTCAATTTGAGTTTTAAGAATGTTAGGCTTTTTCCTGGCTACCTGTCACTGTGGAAGACTAACTTTATCTCTACAGCTCTAATTTACTTTGTCTTCTTTTAACTTTGTTTAAACTTTAGTGTTATTTGGTAAATGGTCAGTGAAAATCTGAGTTTAATAATAAAATAGCAGAAGTGTCTTGGTATAGGTCTGTGAGAAAGCTTCATATATTGCAGTATGTCTGGCTTTAGAAACCATTTTTTTCCCATCTCTGGTCACAAATATAAAAAATAACTGTCTGAGGTTTTACTGGGAAAAAATCTAATGACATAGACCAGGAAAAGAACATCACTGATCATCAGAGAACTGCAAATCAAAACCACAATGGTTTTGATTCCTGACTTTTTAATAATTGCCATTATTAAAAAGTCAGGAAACTTTAGATGCTGGCGAGGCTGTAGAGAAATAGGAACTCTTATGCTGCTGATGGGAATGTAAATTAGTTCAACCATTTTGGAAAGACAGTGTGGTGATTCCTCAAGGATCTAGAACCAGAAATACCATTTGACCCAGCAATCTCACTACTAGGTATATACCCAAAGAAATATAAATCATTTTACTGTAAAGACACATGCACACATACGTTTATTGCAACACTATTTACAATAGCAAAGACATGGAACCAACCCAAATGCCCATCAATGATAGACTGAATAAAGAAAATGGGGTACCTATAAACTATAGAATACTACACAGCCATGAAAAGGAATGAGATAATGTCCTTTGTAGGGGCATGGATGAAGCTGAAAGCCATCATCCTCAGCAAACTAACATAGAAACAGAAAACCAAATAGCTCTTATTCTCCTTCACAAATGGGAGTTGAACAATGAGAACACATGGATACAGGGAGGGGAACATCACACACTGGGGCTTGTTGTGGGGTAGGGGGTGAAGGAAGGGAACTTAGAGGATGGGTCAATAGAGGCAGCAAACCACCACGGCACACATATTCCTATGTAACAAAGTTGCACATTCTGCACATATATTCCATTGTTTAAGAAAAAAAAATTTCTAGAAGTTTCCAATATTTGTGTGATGATTATGCAGCCTCATTTTTAAGTGTATATTTTTATACAAATGATGTTAGTACCATGCTAAATTTGTTGATTAAAACACACCAAAATAGTTTTGAGTAGGGCTTCAAGATGGCTGACCAGAGGCATCTGACATTTACCTCCTCCATAAAGAGGAACCAACAAAGTGAGTAGATAACCAGACTTTGAATGGTTCATCTAAGAGACAGCACTGACATTCAACAGCAAAGTGATAGGAAACACCTAAAGCAAGGAAGGAGAGTAGAGTGAAGCAGCCTGCTTGGCCAGTATTGGCTAGTAGTCTGGAGAGGCTCCTCAATGTGGGGAAAGGACAAATGACATATCCCCAGTGATCCATATTCCCATTTCAAACTCCTGTAATCCCAGCCATGGGAGCGCCTCTCAACTCTTAGGGTCCCTGAAAGTAATATAGTGAACTGTCTGGGGTCTGTGTGACACTATTGCTCCAGAGAGGGAGCTCACACTGGGTCCCACACACCCCCTGAGACCTAACCAGTGTAGCATCATGCCATTTTTGAGAGCACAGCCTCTACCAGGTTGCATCCTGCCCTAGAGCCCAACACCCTCTGCATTACAACATCATTGAAGCCCCATTGACATCCCATGCCTGAGCTGCTACTGTTGTTGACTGCTGCTGACAAGGCTGAAGGTTACTAGCAATGACCTCACTGCCCACAGCAACTGGACAGTTGTGGGGCATCTGCACGTGGTATGATGTCAACATCCCCCACCTGCAGCCACTACTGCTGTTGGGACTGAAGCACCAGCCACTGGCAGTGACCCCACCACCTCTAGCAGTGGAGGTTCCATGAATCTGCACTTGTCCTAAAAAGAGACTTCCTTACTAACAGCTGCCAGTGTTGCTAGCTGCTGCCACTGAGGCTGCAGTGCCAGCCACTGGCAGCAGCCTTGCTACCCACAGCAGCAGGATTGCCATGCATTCACAAGTGCCCTGAGAACAAACTCTCCCCACCAGAGATGCTGCCTAGAGCTGAAACACATGCTTCCCAGCTGATAGGGTTTGGCTGTGTCCCTACCCAAATCTTATCTTGAATTGTAGCTCCCATAATCTCCACGTGTTTGGGAGAAACCCAGTGGGAGGTAATTGAGACACTGGGGTGGATTTTCCCATGTGGTTGTGATAGTGAGTAAGTTTCATAAAATCTGATGGTTGTATAAAGAGCAGCTCCTCTGCACATGCTCTCTTGCCTGCCATCATGTAAGACACGCCTTTGCCTTTCCTCCACCTTCTGCTATGTTTGAGAGGCCTTCCCAGCCATGTGGAACTGTGAGTCCATTAAACCTCCTTTTCTTTATAAATTACCCAGTCTCAAGTATTTCTTAATAGCAGAATAATTATTAATGTTAAAATGGCTATGCTATCCAAGGCAATCTATGTATTTACTGCATGCTATAGCAACATACCAATGTCATTTTTCACAAAGACAGAAAAGTCTAAAATTCATATGGAACCAAAATAGCCAAAAGAACAAAACTGTAGATATTAAACTACCTGACTTCAAATTATAGTAACCAAAACAGCATAGTATTTGTATAAAAACAGAAATATAGATCAATGTAACAAAATAGCAAACCCAGAAATAAATTCATGTATTTACAGCCAACTAATTTTTGACATATGTTCCAAAAGCATACATTGGTGAAAAGATGCCCTTTTCAATAAATAGTGCTTTGAAAAAACTGTACATAAATATGCAGCAAAATGAAAGTAAACCCCTATCTCTCATCATATACAAAAATAAATTTAAGATGGATTAAACATCTAAACATAAGATCTGAAACTATACTATCAGAGGAAAACAGGGGAAACAATTTAAAACTCTAGTACAGGCAAAAATTTTATTACTAAGACCTCAGAAGCATGAGTAATAAAAAAAAATAGACAAATGAGATGACATTAAAGACTGCTGCATGGCAAAGGAAACCATTAATAGAGTGAAAAAATAGCCTGTTGAATGAAAGAAAATATGTGCAAACTATTCCCCTGATTTCTGACAAGAGACTAATATACAGAACATATAAGAAACTCAAACAATGTAACAATTAAAAAAGATTCAAAAGGAAGCAAAGACCATGAATAGACATTTATCAAAAGAAGAGATACAAATAGTAAACTGGAGTATGAATAATATTCAGCATCACTAATCATCACGGAAATATAAATCCAAACCATAATGAGATATTTTACTGCAGTTAAAATGGCTTTTTTTTTTTTATTTGTGGTGGGAGAGGGGGATTGAGTCTCACTCTGTCACCCAGGCTGGAGTGCAATGGTGAGATCTCAGCACACTGCAAACTCTGCCTCCCAGGTTCAAGCAATTCTCCTGCCTCAGCCTCCCAAGTAGCTGGGATTGCAGGCACCTGCCACCATGCCCAGCTAATTTTTTGTATTTTCAGTAGAGATGAGGTTTCACCATGTTGGCCAGGTTGGTCTTTAACTCCTGACCTCAGGTGATCTGCCTGCTGTGGACTTCTAAAGCACTGGGATTACAGGCGTGAGCCACCATGCCCAGCCCTAGAATGGCTACTATTAAAAAGACAAAAAATAATATATGTTAACAAGGATGAGGAGAAAAGGGAACTCTTACACATTGTTAGCTGGAATGTAAATTATTACATCTACTATGGGAAACAATATGTAGAGTTCTCAAATAACTAAAAATAAAACTATCAGAAAGTTCAGCAATCCCACTATTTGGTATTTATCCAAAGAAAAAGAAACCATCATATCAAAGGTATGCCTGCACCCATATGATTATTGTAGTGCTATTCACAATAGCAAAACTATGGAATCAACCTAAGTGTTCATCAACAGATTAATGGGTAAAGAAAATGTGGTATATATACAAAATGAAATACTATTTGGCCATTAAAAAAATGAATCATGCCATTGGCAGCAAAATGAATTGAACTGGAGGTCATTATGTTAAGTAAAATAAGGCAAGAAGAAAAATGCAAATATTCCATGTTCCCATGCATATGTAGGAATTAAAAATAGATAGCATGGAAGCATAGACTAGAATGACAGATACTGAAGACTGGGAAGGATGTGTGGGTTGAAAGTGGGGATAAAGAGAGATTGGTTAATGGGTGCAAATATACAGTTAGAAGAAATAAGTTCTAATGTTTGTTAACTACAGCATAGGATGACTGTAGTTAACAATAATGTATTGAATATTTCAAAATAACTAGAAGAGAGGACTTGAAATGGTCTCAACACATAGAAATAATTAACACTGGAGGTGATAGCTTGATTGTTACACATTCTGTGCATGTAACAAAAGGTTACAGGTACACCACATAAATGTACAAATATTATTTATCAATTAACACCTCAAAATAAAGATCAAAATACAATATATTAAATATATTGGCACCAACTATATTTTGTGAAACTTTTATGGTTATCAGGATTGAAATCAAATTTTAATGACTAGTTAAGCTGAGATTCTAAAATGATTAACTTCACACTCAGCTATAACCAAGAGTAGCATTTTACATTCTGGACATCTTCTTTTCATAATAAACAAAAGCCCCAAAGTCTTCAGGTAATTTGCAGTGAGTTTTTATAAACAATGTTTACAAATAGGTGATAATTTAACTCTAGTTTGGTTATCATTTTGTGAGAATTCACATCCTGTCCAGGAGATGCCTTAGTCCTGGCATGTTTTTCCATGGCATGATGGAAGTCCACATAGTCTATCTTTCTGACTCTGCCAAATTGGCTTTTCTCTCTCCAAAGAAGCTAGTTCATAACACACAGTTGAAATTGTAGGATTTGTCTTGAAGCCTTGCTGGTGGCAGTCTTGAAAATCCCATATTGGCTTGGCAGTTAAGTTACTGGCTTGAGGCTCTACATATGGTGCTACTCCATGAAACATGACTTTTAATAAAGACATTTTTGAAGTATGATGAATTGATAATACATTAAAATGTATATTTTGCATCAGGTTCATTTATTCCACAACTGTTTAGTAGACACTGTCCATATACTAGTCGCTGAACCGAATCTTGACTTCCATCCCCAAGTAGCGTTTGCAGTGCAGCTGAACTGGTTTTGATTCTCCTTCTATGACCTTTAGCAGCTTTAGATGGTTTTTAATATCTTTAATTTGAAGTTTCCTAATCTATAAAATGAAAATATTATTATCTTATTCACAAGTGTTTTTTTTAATTAAGTAAAATAATTCTTGAAAATTTCTAGCACATTGTAAAGTTAAGCATTCAATAAATGTAGGGGTTGTAGATATTTGGAAATCGCCTTGAGTATAAATTCTAGATTTTTATCTTATGGTCTATGAACTTGGGCCATGTTACATAGAAAACAATTTGTTTTTATATTTGTTACAAATTCTTTAACTCATAGGTGGTATGTAGTTAACAAAGAGAGCTCTTTATGTAGGGACTAATCTAAGTAATTTGGAGGTACTCCCTGAATCTTTGTGAGTTATATAAAATTGATCTCTGTCTTTTACAGATAAGAAAATTGAGTCTTAAGTTCTTTTCCACAGAGTTTCTTACCATTACATGAGACTGTTGTGATAACTAAGCATGCTAGAGTAGCAAATATGTATAGCACAGTACTTAGAATATCATAGAAACTAGAAAAGTATTTCTTAATTTCTAACTTCTGTCTAGTAATATTCTCAGAATGTTTTGTTTATCCACAAGTGTTTGGTCTGCACCCAGAGAAGCAATAAGTACCCATGAGGTTTGCAAAGACATTTGACATCAAATACTGAAATTCATAACAACAACAACAACAACACATTTACTTCAGTGTGGTACTAAAATATGTACAATTTGTCTTAAAGGTCATACTTCTGAATCCTTAACTAATGCTACATTCCTAAAAGCTTAAAGATATGAATCCTTAAGTCAGATAAAAATAAAAAGGTAAAATTTACTACAAAACATATTTGAACTACATTGTCCACTGGGATAAACTTATAGGTTATTGTGCAATTCTAGTTTCTCCAGGCAGTAGGTCTGTAAGCACAAGTTGTTTAGAGCAACCAGAAACAAAAATTATATTTCAGTGGCATTTCAAATAAAATCTTCCCTTCTGCTTCCCAACACTGAAAAAGGACTATGTCTTAAAGGAGAAATTTCAAGGGCCACAGGAGACTTTTGAAATAGTGGAGGTTATATGAAGAGTGCTTTACCATAGGGTCTTTAAACACAGGTCCTGAATGGTGACCACAGTATATAAATGGAGGGATAGAGAATTAATTCATTGTACAGTGGAGCAGAAAACTCACATCTGTTCTTTCTACAACCCAGTACACCCCATTTATTAATGCTGTTCTCTGCACTGTCAGGTCTAAGCAATTAACTTGCACAGACTGGCTTCTGTAGGCACAGATAGATGGTGTGTTTATCACGAGAAATATACTTGTTTTAGCTCTTTTAATAGAGAAAAGGAAAATATCTTCTATATTCTATCTAGACTGAGGACACTGTACACTTACAGTCATGGGGTAACAGAGATATTATAGCCATGATGATACCTCAGTTATCCTGATTTGATCATTACACATTCTATGCTTGTATCAAAACAGCACATATATCCCATAAATATGTATAAGTGTTATGTATCCATAATAATGAAAAATTAAAGTTGCAAAAAAGCCATGAGAAATTTTAGCACCATAGTAATATTCAGAATTTTAAGTAGAAGATATATATTTAGAAGGATTTTTTAAAAATCAACTAGGAATAGATCATTTTGAGTGACAGCCTATATAGTTATTTTAGTTTCTTGGTGAATGATTCATTTCTAAATATATTGGTTACCACCATCACTAGGGGTGTTTTTCTAAATTCATTGGTTACCCACATCACTGAATATGGAAAGGGGAAAAAAAGAAAATGATTCTGTCATTGCCATTAAACATAGCAACAGAAGTAGATATATATTCACATCTGCTTCTCATCTGAGATGCTATTCTATTAGTTCCAATGATTTTATAAATAAGATGATGGTGTATTTTTGTGGATTCCAGGTTTCATGGTCAGGAAAAATGACATAAAAACCTATTTTATCCCACATTTTCTATTTTATATTTCGGCTTTATTTTCTAGCTCTTCCACAGATAAAAATGTGTATTTCTTCCTAGTTACACTAATTTTGATTGAGAGACAAATGCACAGAGTTAGTCACTTTCTCTTTCTTCTGAAATACTTTTGTTCATAGGCTTCCAGGAGAGCACACATGTTCTTGTTTTCATTCTATTTCATTAGTCACTCTTTCATCTCTGTGATGTAGTAGTCCAGGGTACCAACAAGAAACAATCCAAGGCTCCAACCTCAGATCTCTTTTTTACCCACACTCATGGCTTTAAATATTATCTATATGCTGACGGCTCCCAAATTTGTGAAATACATTTTGGAATTCTACAAATTGCCCAATCAACATCTAATTTACATGTAAAATAGACATCTCACATTTGCTATACTCAAAATTAGACCCTTGATTCCTTCCCTATTCTTCCTACTCCATAGCATAATCCTCTTCTCTTAGTATTCCCAATTCCAGTAATTGCTCCAATCATTAACCCTGTGGTGACCTGGTTACCTTGAAAACATATGAGGTTTTCTTTCTCTCACATCTAATCTGTTATCAAGGGCTCTTGAAAAAAGGTCCAAAATCCTACTACTACTTCTCTTTTATTTTGCCATTATCTTACCCACTTTGACCTATGTAGTATCTTCCTAGTTGGTATCTGTCCTTCTTTTGTGCCCATTCCCATAAAGTCTGGTTCTTTTTTGTTCAGCAGTTCAAGAGACCCCTTTAAAACATGCCTCAATTAAATCACTTATCTACTCAAGTTTTCCAATGATCTTCTATCAAACTTGGAATAAAATTTAAAAGGCAGCACATGATCTAATGTCCCAAATGCCCCCAGTGACCTTAGAGTTTCTCTCCTACCACCGCTTCTTTACTTACCCCGCATAAGCCACACTGGCCTCTCTGCTTGCTCCTGCTTCACAGCTTTTGCATCAGCTGTTTGCATTGCTTAGAATAATTTCTCACCACGTAAGTGTCCTGCTCATTCCCTCACTTTATTCCTATTTCTGTTAAAATGTCACCTCCTCAGGAAAACGTTTTCTAACCATCTTTCAAAAGTGTATCTCCATTATTTTTGACTCCTTAGCATTTTTCACATACATTATAGGTTCATTTGCTTATTGTCTGTACTTACATTAAAATATTAAAAAAGGAACTTCTTTTTTTTTTTTTACTATTTCAATGTACAGAATTGTACCTGGTATATATTAATTCTCAATTAATATGTGTTAGATGAATAAGTGTACAATGAGACTATTATATCTGCAAAAATTTTATTTCAGAGAAGGCCTTTCTTTTGTCACATAGCTTCATTAACAGTTAAAGTTTGGTTACTATTTACTTACTGGGATTATTATCAATTAATAAAATGTGATTCATAAAATATTCCAAGCTTAATTCTCTTAGTCAGTAGTGAAAAATATTTATAGTATTATGAATCTCTTTCATTTGGTGCTGTGTAGACATAGCCTGAAACTGTTATTTACCAAGTGCTATGAAGTTTTGTTGCTGGAGTAGCCTGTGAACAAAGCTTCTGAGAATATAATTGGCCACATTGCCTTTGATACTTTTTGAACAATAAATAAAATGCTATATGGCAAACAGAAAGAGAACTATATGTAATAAAAAATGAGAGTAGAGATTATTTGTAAAGGTTAGAAGACTTCATGTGTGCCACAATATTTGTTCATCAGTTCCCTTCCTCAGTGCTTTCTAGAGTCTCTGATTTGAGGGCATAATTTATCTACAGTTTGTTCTAAGCAAATGCACTATCCTCTCAAACCCGGACTTAGGATTGTGTACCACACACGCCAGTTTATACATAGAGAATATCTAAATGAAGCATGACTAAGAAGGAACTTTCTCCAGAAATATCTTGATAAACCTCATTGCTCCTTCCTCAGCATTTTGCTTTGTGACATTCATAACTTAGTGGGAATTAATTTTTAAGACAAATTACATCCTGACAAATAAAATAAATTTCTGTCTGGATGACTTGACAGAATATTGAACTACATATTTGTTATAAAGTAATATTAAAAATAAACCTTACCAGTAAGTCCTATTTCTGTTTCATAATTTTTCTGCTTCTTTTCTCTTAAACATGAATTGAGTTCATTAAGAAAACAAAAACTTTAAAAAGTGACTGCACTTAATAACTTCAAAACACATGAAGCAAAAGAGGATGCCCTCTTGGCTTCAAAGATTCATATCTGTTCCACATGAAAATATATTCACCCCATCTGTAGGTTTCCAAAAGGCTCAAACCATTCGGCGTCAATTCAAGTCCAAAGTCTCGTTTAAGTCTCATAAGCTCAAGAGTCCCAAATCTCATAGTGTAAATCAGGTATGTATGCAACTCTGGATTTAATCCATCATGGGGCAAAATTTCTCTCCATCTTTAGAGCTGTGAAACTATAAATAAAGTTACCTGTTTCCAAAATATAATGACAGGAGAGGTAAGGGTAATTGTTATGGATATTCCTATTCAAAAAGGGAGAAAATGAAAAAGAAAGAAGTTATCAGTCTCAAGCTACTTTGAAATCTCAGCAGGCAAATTTTATTAGGTTGCAAGTGTTGGAGATAATCTTCTATGTTGTATAACTGTTTCCTCTGAGCTCACAGCTCATCCTCTAAAGTCATCCTTTTTTTCATGAAAGGAGTAGTACATATTTGCAGATCAGTTGTTTTATGAGCCCGTTTCCTGACTATAGAATTTCGGAAGTCCAGCAGCCTTCCTTTATTCTATCCTCTCTCTATCACTTTTAGTCCAGCCTGTCAGTATTTCTGCTGTTATAACATTCCCAGAATCTTGTGAGTCTCAAATATATATCATAGAAATTTATTCTGTTAGACAAGAGAGTCCTCCCATGTCTTAACTGGATAATAATATCTCTTATTTTGGCTTTTTCTGAAAGAATAAGGAGGATCTATGAGTCAAGTCATATGTATAAACTCTTTAAAGAGCCTTCTGTGTGATTGAATACTCTGAACTTTGGATATTGCCAAGACATTAGCAAAAGGTTGTCCAGCCACACCTTTTTTTTTCACTCCAGAGAACATTTTCTTGATAATGAATTTCCTAATTTTTTATGCTTTTGCAATCCGTGTTGGCTCAGAATTTCCAAAATCATCAGGTATTTGTTCATTTTTTGCTTAACAGTTATTTCTTCAATTTATTTCTTTCATGTAGCATTTTTTCAATGAAAAGCAAGGAGAAAAAAAAAAAAAGAAAGAAAGAAACAGACCATACCTTCGACAGTTTGCTTGAAAATCTCTTTGGCTACATATTCAGGTTCACTGATTTAAAGTTCTGCTTTCACACAAGTGAAGACCATAATTCAGCTAAGTGTTCTGCTTCTATGTAACAAGGATCACTTTTCCTTCAGTTTTCAATAACATATTTCTAATTTCCTTCTGAGCCCTCACCAGCAGAGCCGTTAACATTTATATTTGTACCTATTTTCCTTTTATGACAATGTACTTATTCTCTAAGAAGATATATGCTTTCTCTACCATGCTCCTCACTTTATTCTGAGCCCTCACCAGCAAGAGCTTTAAGGCTCATATTTCTAGCAATAGTCCATACAAAACAGCAGAAGCAGTTGCTAGACAGGAGAGACGCTATGCTGTTAGCTTGGAATGTAGAAGAAAGAACCACAAGTCAAGGAATATAGGTGAACTTTAGGAGTTGAAAAAGACAAGGAAATGGATTCTCCCCTAAAATCTCCAGAAGAAATATAGACCTGTTAAAATCTTTATTTTATTTAGCCCAATGAAACTGATCTTAGATGTATGATCTTCTTAACTGTAAGATAAATTTGTATTGAGACATTACATTTTTGGTAACTTATTATAGTACAGTAGACACCTAATATAGTTCATGTAACTGATTTTGTGTTCTATGTTTATTATTTCTTAGTATATATTTTTGTCCCTGACAGACCATCTAATTCCTTATAAGTAATTCTCTTGAAGTGCCCTCCCTGTAGAGTTTGAGGTGACTGTTGTGAAAGAAAAAAGAAAATAGAATAGCGATTAGTAAAGTAATAGTATATGTTCAAGGAGCAGGCTGCCTGCATTGGAATCCCAAATCTACATTATAGCTATGTGAGTAGATAACTTTATTTTTCTATGCCTTAGTTTCTTTATATGTAAAATGATGATAATAATTATACCTACCTCATGGGCTTGCTTTGAGTATAAATGAAACAACCTATATAACGGTTTTGGCACAGACTGGACACACAGGAAACACTCAAGAAAATTTAGGTAATATTTTTCTCCCATTTAGTACTTATATTTTCAGACTTAAATTTTTTTTCACAGGATATAGCCGTACAATCTGTATCTTTGCACCAAGCTAGAGATAGGAATTTTTACAAAGTGAAAATACAAATGAATAGAAGTAATGACTGATGGACGTGGCAGTATTGATAAATGTATATAATATTATCCCAGACCTGCTTTAGATGGAAGAGACTGGAAAATAGAAGGCATCTCAATATCCAAAAGTGGAGGAAGATGTGGAATACAGATGGGAAAAAACATCCAAGGGACATTTAAATGATGAAGATAAATTTGAGGGATTTCCAAGACTTATCCCATCTTTGCCCTTGTCAAACACATAGATCAAATGCCTTTCATTGGCAAGTGAATGTGTCCATATTCTCCAGTATGTTAATCGCATATCACATAGTATAGGTATAAATCTAACCATTATACATTCTATGAAAAAAGGGTGAACAACTATAAAGTGTCAAGTATTCTAAATTTGAATTTTCCCCCTGATTCAATGCTTTATCTTTTATTGGAATATTACATATCTACATAGCAAATATGTAAATGTCTGAATGACCAAATGCTTCCCAGGATGACTTAATCAGCTGAAAGTGCAAACATGGGAGCTTGGGCAGGTAAGCCACCTAGGCTTTGAATCAAAGAACTACATCTGAAAATTATATGTTGGAATAATAATCCCACAAATGACATTGCTACAGCATAAGTGGGCCTATCTCTAGCTCCTCTCCCCAACACACTCATAGCAGTCAAATAAAGTTGGAGTGTTTATTAGGGAAATATGAGAGGCATAGACACCCCACATGACAGAAAGAAAAGTCTGAAAATGTTCTTTCAAGCCAAGTTGGGGGCTGGCCTTGACCTCCCCCAAACAAGAAACTAATGTGTTAGCAGCAACATTCTCTGACAACTGCACTGCCAGGGCATGAGTATCTTGGCCAGGACTACTCCCCACTTTCTACCAAGAGTGGGGAGGAGATACTATAGTGTTAGTGCAGAGGCAATGAAAACTTTTAGGAAAAGTCTGAGAGAGAAAGAAAGCATTGGGAAGGACCTACCCAAAGATTTCCAGGCTTTTGGCTCTGAATGCCTCAAATATTTTGACAAGTAGTTCTATGAAATGTTATTGAAAAGGCAAAATGACTTGTTCTGCTTTCAAGAGTTCCTCTGGACTTCTCTCTTCATGCCATATAACACCCACTGTGGACATGGTGGAGCCCAGACCACACTTTTGAAAAAAGAAAAACAAGAATAAGTCCCGTTTCTCTATAAGGGGAGAAGAATGAGAAAGGCTGCTGGGGCCCTTCCCATGTGGCTGTTATTCTGTAAAGCAACTTCTCAGTAGTAGAGTAGCATTGTTCTAGGTGGCATCTCATATTTTGTCACTGTGCTTCATCGTATCCTTGTCTTCATTCAAGAGCTATCATTTTCTCATTTAGCATTGTCACCTTGAATGGCAAGGCATATTGAACAAGTTGAGAAAGTCCTCACTGTTCTTGATGATGCTCATGATGATCCCAATGTACTCCTGGTTTGCCCAGTCTGGATGAATCTCTCACTGCACTGGATCTTTTTATCTTACCAGGTGACTGTGTACATTTGTCATCTTATTCATTACCACATCATCTCTCTGAAATAAGAATTAGAGTCTCACTGTTACAACTAATTGAATAAAAGCACTGGGGTGTATATAGATTTGAACTCAAATCCATTTTTCCTCAAAGTCCATGCTGGTTTTCCATGGTACTGCATTAATATTTTGCCACTTGTGAAGAAGGATGTGTTTGCTTCCCCTTCTTCCATGAGTGTAAGTTTCCTGAGGCCATCCCAGACATGAGAAACTGTGAGTCAATTAAACCTCCTTTTTTTGGTAAATGATCCAGTCTCAGACCTGTCTTTATTATCAGTGTAAGGTCATACTAATATATTCCCCCTCCCCACACAAAAAGAAACATTTACTTTGCAATATTCTTCAGTAAATAGGGTTACATCGGCTCAATTGTCTAAAGCTGAAGCCTTGGAATCACCTTCAATTCCTTTTCCTGATTCTCTAGCCTTCAGTCTTGCATGAAGACATCCAATCCATCAGCCATTTACTTCGGAAGACTCTTACATCTAATTTCTATTCTCTTGTCTTCTCTTACTTTACTATTTTAATAGCTTCCTTTCAATACCTCTGTATTTCCACTCCTCAGGTTTGTCCCTGATTATCTTCTTGTAAACTCTACTTTTCCTATGGAACATACCCAAGCCATCTTCTCATGTTATCTCTTACCCACGGAGCCTACTTTTCAGCAATTAGAAATGAAGTTTCAGTCTCTGAATGTCATACATTTTTCAGGCCTCTATGATTTAACACAGTTCTTTTCCCTTCCAATGTGATTTTGCAACCACTTACATATAGAGGTAGAATCCATTTTCTCTCACCTAAATCTAATAGCCTTGTGTCTTGCTTTAGTCAATAGAATGTCACCAAAGTTATTAATTTGCAAGTTCTACACTTAGGCCCTAAGAGGCCTTTCATGCTTCAGCTGAATCTCTTGAACCTTGGTTCTGCCTATGAATAAACCTGGCCTAGGCTGTTGGAGGATAAGAGACTACATGAAGCAGAGACTAATAATCTCAACCTAGGCTCTCCTGAACCAGCTGACTGATTTATCAGCTGCATGTAGTTGTCTGAAAGATTTAATGGGGTAATGCTGTTAGAGATCAATAGAAATAATTAGCTGACCCATGAACTTATGAGCAATACAAATGCCTTTTGTTTTAAACCACTAAATTTTGCATTGGTTTGTTACATAAAAATTACTAATAGATATGCCTATCTCATTAGACTGTAAGTTTCTTGAAGACAAGGAGCATATCAGATTCATATTCGTGTTGAAAATTTTTATACGGTGTACATATTTATTTAGTTTTTATTTAACTTTTACATACTAGTAATATTGTCTTGACCAATATTTTCTACTTCTGAAGTCATTTTTTATCACTACAAAACACAACTTTTGTGGTACTATTACCTTCTGTTTCCATTCAGAGCAGAGTAGAATTTTATCAGTTGTTTCACTTTTTATCCCCTAATTAAAAATAAATCACTTGTTCAACATTGGCATAAGCTTACCTTGTGATAAATATATGTTATTTATTTGATTTTTGTCACTCTCTTTTCTGTTATAAAGGCTATGATCGACTTTCTCTTCTGGCCGCTTTATGCTCCACTAGGCTTTTAAAATGTACTCAATTTCTTGCCTTGTATTTCTTATCTTGTGTACTTCACAGAACTTATTTCTATTTATTTTCCTTTGCAGATGTCATGGTATACAATATCACAAGTCTATTCTATCTTTCCCACTTCCTGATTTCTTCCCCTACATTCTCAACACATATTATTTCATTCTTTCTGAATTTGCCTGCAAAGAGACCAGATTATCTTCTAATGCCTTTTGAAAAATGTGTCTTCAAGGAAAATGTTTATCCCGTACAGGATACATGGGATCTGATTTTTTGTCTTTTAACTATATTACTCCTCTTATGATTTTTGTATGAATTTTATTATCTGAGAGCTTGCAGCTACATAACTCATATTCTATTTCCCCATCCATTTTATGACTGCTTTAAGGCTCACACTCAATCACTAAAAAAGGAAAGCTACATTACACAGCTACAACTTGTATATGCAGAGTCAGGTTCATAGAAACTAAAGAGTCATGTAGCATTGACTATAGAACATAGAATAGATTTAAAAAAAAAAACCTGTGGACATAATGTTCCATATTGTCATTCTCTACTAAACTTTGTTCCTATCTTCCCCTGCTGAAGGTAACATTAAGTGCAGCATAAGTCACATTTATTAGTCAGAACTTGCCCAAAATACTAAGAACTTATGGGCTATGGTCTCTATAATACCTAGAAAAATAAAAAAATACAATCAGTTATTCTTCATGTAATAGTTGGACTATGAGGTTAGGTACCTAACAGGACAGTTCGGATGCTACAAAATTTATCAAGACTTGTAGAAAAATAGAGAAGAACAAAGTTTCTGTGGAGAATTACAGTGGCTCCTGTTGCTAAGAAAATCATAGGAATAATTTTTATTGCACCATTTTTCCACAGGAGGAATTATGTCTATGAGTGTGGGTCTCAGATTACCAGGGCATTATGATAGAAGGCACTATGGTGATGGTGGATGAAAAATGACCAGCAGAGGCTCCAATTCCTTTTAGCTGATATTGATATCAACAAACACCTTGCAGGCTGGCTTTCACTTGTGTTCTAGAGAGTGCATTAGGAATCAGGGTAAAAAGAAGCAGATGGTTGCTGGAATAGACTTCATGATTCTCAGATAAAACAGCTCTTACAACTTACTTTTTGGAGAGTAAATTATGATAAAAGTTACTTCTTTTGAGAATGCATTTGAGTTAAAAAACATTTTTGACTTATCTGCTTCTCGCTGGTACATAAGTATAAAAAGTAATCAACACATTAAACAGGGTAAATTTAAATTATGAAACAAAAATAATAAATTTAAATTGAGCTTATGTAAATCAAAATCAATATGCATTATTTTATTATTATGAAAAGAACTTAAATTCTAGGTAGAGAGAGAATAATAGGAAGTAATGAAGATTTTATTTTTGTTTATTTCAGAGTTGAAAATATTACTGAGATCAGCATTGATTTGTAAAAGACTTTTGTCATCTTTAAATCATAATGTAGCAGCTTAGGCCTTCAAATTAAAATAACTCTGAAGTAGATGAGCTGAGATGTAGCACTATTATTCCCATTTAAAAGATGAAGCTGATGTCATCACAATAATATAAAACTGGGTAAACAAAATTAGGAGTAAATGGTCTATCCTCTAAGTAATGGATAGAGTGGGCCGGGCACAGTGGCTCATGCCTGTAATCCCTGCTGATGAGTTTGGGAAGCCGAGGTGGTGGATCACCTGAGGTCAGTTCAGGGCCAGCTTGGCCAACATGACGAAACCCCGTCTCTACTAAAAAATACAAAAGTTAGCCGGGCGTGGTGGTGCACACCTGTAACACCAGCTACTCGAAAGGCTGAGACAGGGGACTTGCTTGAACCCAGTGAGCTGAGATCACGTCATTGCACTCCAGCCTGGGAGAAAAGAACAAAACTCCGTCTCGAAAAAAAGATAATAATAATAATAAAATATTGATTAGGACTTCTGAATTTTGACCACTTGGTGAAAAATTGGGTGTCATAGTGGCACAACTTTGGGACGACTTAAAAAATTACAAAAAATAAAAATGTTTTAGGCAGGGGATAAATTCTGTTTTTCACTTCTTGTTTCTGTTGACCTCCGAGTCTTTCATGTCTTCGTTCTTCATCCTCTTCCTCCTTTCCACACTCGGACCTTCTGGTATCTGAAGTCTTTTCAGACCTCTTGTCAGCACCTTACCACCTACAGCAGGTTATTGACCTGTGTCTATCCCTTTCACTCTTGGTAGTCTAATGGATGTGAGACAGTAAATCTTTTTCTCTGCTCAGGAACTACATTTAAATTTTAGCAAGGATTTTCTTGTAAAAAAAAAAAAGTCTTAACTCAAAGAAATGACAAATTTGGTGGTGGGAAAGAAGAATTTTAGTCAGTGTCATGCAAATAAGTTTCATTTGTGCTGTTAAAAGGTGAGGCCTTGAGAATTCTCTGAAACTATACCTCATTGAACAATTGCTGCACTTAAGTCAGATCAACATTGCTTCTATGTTTTTGGAGGAATTTATCTCAGAGATATACAACAGAAGCCTTTGTAATTCAGATAGTGCAAGGTCATAATGATGACTTAAAGTTTAGTATAGTGTTAAACCTTGAACAAGGAAGTTAAGTGTGCCAATCCTCCACACAGTTGAAAATCTGCATATAACCTTTGACTCCCCCAAAACTTAACTACTAGTAGCCTACTGTTGACTGGAAGGCTTACTAATAACATAAACAATCAGTGAACACATATTTTTTATGCTATAAGTATTATGTACTGTATTATTACAATAAAGTAAGCTGAATAAAGAAAACGTTATTATGAAAATCATAAGGAAGAGAAAGTCTGTTTACAATTTATTAAGTGGAGGTAGATCCTCCTGAAGGTCTTCATCTCCATCATCTTCACACTGAGGGAGCTGGAGAGGAGAAGAGGAGGGGTTGGTCTTGGTTTCAGGGGTGGCAGATGCAGAAGTGAAGGAGGTAGAAAGGGAGACAAGAAAGATAGTCACACTTGGTGTAACTTTGATTGAAGAAAAATCTGGCGTAAGTGGACCTATGCTTACAAGTAAGTTGGACTATGCAGTCAAACCTATGCTGATCAAGGGCCAACTGTACACTAAGATCTTATTTGAAATCTATTTAAAAAGAACTTTACATGGCATATTCAAGACTAAAGAGGGACCTTAGAGAGAGAAATTATATATATACATATATATATATATACATATATATTTATACATATATATACACACACATATATATTTAAAAGACAGAGTCTCACTCTGTTGCCAGGCTGGAGTGCAATGACACAGTCTCGACTCACTGCAACCTCCACCTCCCGGGTTCAAGCAACTCTCCTGCCTCAGCCTCCTGAGTGGCTGGGACTACAGGTGTGGTCCATCACGCCCAGCTAATTTTTGTATTTTTAGTACAGACGAGGTTTCACCATGTTGGCCAGGATGGTCTCGATCTCTTGACCTCGTCATCCACCTGCTTAGGTCTCCCAAAGTGCTGGGATTACAGATGTGAGCCACTGCGCCTGGCTGAGAATATTTTTAAAGCATATGAAGTGATTCAGTGGGTTGAATTAGACCAGTTAAGTGGTCTTTTCCAAATTTAACATAATATCAAATAATGTGAAATATGACCTATGCTGCCCTAACTTTATAAAGTGGCCTTAGACCTAGCAGAGTGGTTTGATTTAGGGACTGGACTTTGGCGGAATAATTTTTTTAAAGCACCCTAGCCATAAGTTGTTGCATGAACAGTAGTTCTCAGATAATATTCAGATAATCTCACTGCTTCTTGGATAGTAACTTATCTTTTTTTCATCTCCAGATTTTCAGTATGTTAAAAATGTGTTAATTTATTATTTATTTTCACTTTGTAGCAGTAGACAAGGTAGTGAAAGGACAATTAATATCTAAATTCTGTTGAAGAACAGAATTTATAATATACTTATTTAGGCATAGGATTCATGTTAATATGGTTTCATAATTTTGACTATAATAAAAATTGTTGTTACTTTGAAAAACTAATTAAGTACACTCTCTTTCTTCTGACAGTGTTACATGTATAAAGGTCATGTTACCTCCCCTGAAAATTTAGATGCCTTAGACTAAGTAGGTGCTACTACTAGTGTTAAAACAGAATAGAAGAAATTAACTACATTGTTAAAATGCAACAGTAATTAAAGCAAAAATCTAAGTGAAAGTATTTATAGATCCTGCTGATGAGTTTAAAAACGTTTCAAATATTCATGTTTAATACCTGTGCTATTAACCATGGTTTGCTAAATAAAGTCTTACCAAAGCATTCTTCTCAATCACTGTGATCCAAAACAAGGCTTCATCTTGTGCTAATTATAATAGCTTCACATCACAATTATTTTGAAGTATATTCCACCCTAAGAAAATCAATATAGAAATATACATATCAGGATACTTGTTCACAATTTAAAGAGCTATTTTATAAAAAGATTCATGATCACATTGTTTGAAAAAAAAAAATGCTCTTTAAACACATCCAAGTGTTGGTTTACACATCATTAACTGCTTGATAGAGAGGAAAACGTTGGGTACAAAAGAGAGAAATTTAGAGCTAATGTACTGAAATCACTAATAATTTAATATAAAAATGATTTTTAATTGAAATTTATAAAGTAGGCCAATGAGGAAAGATGATTTTATTACCTGGAAATTTTAGAACAACATCTATGGTATAAAGTAAAACAGGTCTTTAGTTTATTTTATTAATATAATTTAAGGTAGGTAGGTTTTGAAAATTTTCATAGCTATCCTCAAGTCAGAATAATAGGTGATTATATATTTTTTCATTGCACAACTGTCAGCAGCATTAAATTCTGAGGTATGAGTTTTTATAGATGCCTGTGGCAACTTAATACCCCTGCAGTCATAGGGCTGGAAACACAGATCAATAGCACACAGTGGCTGTACTCAACATGCAGATTAATGAACAGGGCCATATTCACCAGGGAACACTAGAACAAAGACCAGTTGAGCATTTTAATTGCTAAGCTGCTGCTAAGTCTCAATTCCCCATCAATCTCCATCCATTATGACCATTGATGCATAGCAGACATTAAGAGGAAAACAATAACATAATGATTCATAAGTGCTAGGGTGCAAATAAATGGTTAGCTCTGGGAAAATCATGGCTGTGATTATTTTGTGGCTCAGACTACCTAAAAGACCTAACACGTTATTTCTAATTTTCATTGTTCTCTAAACCTGATTTGACTATATTCAATGAGTTGGTTTTAATGAAACTAATAGCACAGCAAAAGGTTAGTTGAACAATCTTTTCTTTAGCTACCTCGACAGAGACTTGAATTGTTCCTTAACTAACTTACTACTTAGAAAATTAAGCCAGAGAAATTAGAAATAAAAAGGACCGATGGAATTATCTAAAATGTTATCTAAAATATTATCATCTTGTGAGGGCGAAGTTTCACAGTATGATTATGTATTGTTGGTGGAGTTAATAACCAGGAACATTCAATGCCCTTTGTCTTTATTTTCTTTAACATTGACAGCATAGTTTCCATCTTGGGTTTCAAATAAATGCCCTAGAAGTCGACTTACATGTGAACTAAAAGACCGTTTTCTATAATGAAAGAAATTTTCCGTA
The DNA here is from genome assembly GCA_004027715.1 of Plecturocebus donacophilus. Taxonomy (NCBI): domain Eukaryota; kingdom Metazoa; phylum Chordata; class Mammalia; order Primates; family Pitheciidae; genus Plecturocebus; species Plecturocebus donacophilus. Next base: position 84,374 of record PVKP010002050.1, read on the forward strand.
GTTGCTTTGGAAAGCATAAAAATTATTATTATGTAGATTCAGCACTGTACTAGAGAATTTACATCTGCTCTTTTAATCCTTACAACAACTTTTTGATGTAAATAATAAAGTTTGTGCACATTCTCTACAGCTTTCTAAATCCTGAACACTAAGTCTGAACTGACTTTGGGTATTTTTTAATCAATCAATTTAGAAATTTTTAGCTTTCTTAATGATATGCTAAATATCAACATACTATCGTCTGGCTTATCTTACAGGCAGGAAACCTTCATTTTAATGGAGGATAGGTCTTTAAACTTGCTTTAGTTTCCTCTCCTTGAATCTCTGCTCCCTTCTTGAATGGACATTCTCTACAAGCTACTGCAGTTACATGGCCTCTATCCAATGGACTTTCTCTGGGAAGCTACATCACATCATTAAGCCAGTATTCAGAAAAAATAATACCTTGATTTATACAGGGTTTTCTCTTTCACAGGCACTTCCTATACAATTTTAACAATTCGATCCTCACCACAGTCTTGTCAAGAGGTTAGCATAGATAACTAGCCTTAATTTGTAAATTTAAAAGATGAGAGTCACAATGCTAAAATAAATGTCTAATGTTTCATACTAAATTCTTCTCATTCCTCACATTGTGTTCTTGCAGCTTTTTACAAGTCAGTGTGGAACGTATTACAAAATATGGAACGTATTACAAAATGGTCCACAGAGAAGAAACTACCATTCTTGCATTCACCCTAGTAGAATAAACTCTGCTTCCTTTATTCCTCTAAGATATTAGCATGGAATTTTAAATTTCTACTAAATTTCCCTCACAAGGAAACTCCTATATGAAAATCAGAATACTTTTATGTCCCTGGGATGCTAATGTTTAAGGTGGACCGGGCAATGGCGCAAGAGTTCAGTACAAAAATTAGTAGTCAGGAGACAACCTTCAGCCCAGGTTTTATCAAATATTTACTCTAAGACTCTGGGCTAGTACCTTAACTTTTCTTGGTGTCATCTATAAATTGACAGCACTCTTTAGGATCATGTGATCTGACCAGATCCCTTTAAAAGTTCAACAAAATCAAGCAACCTTACATAAACTTTTATTGTTATGAGTTATTAGTTCTTTCAGCAATCTCTTCTTGCCTATCTTTAAAAAATTGATCTTCTATTACATTTATGCTAATGAGATTAATATATCTTTTCAAGATCTATTTGCATCTTCATATGGGCACACCTTCTGTGTGCCCCTCTCTCCTAAGCTCAGTCACTGGCTATTTAAAATTGATCATAGTATAGAAGGTGGCTGGAAAGATGGCCAAATAGGAACAGCTTCCTTCTGCACCTCCAGCAAAATCAACACAGAAGGCAGGTGATTTCTGCATTTCCAACTGAGGCACCTAGCTCATCTCATTGAGACAGGTTAAATAGTGAGTGCAGCCCATGGAGGGCAAGCCAAAGCAGAGTGGGGTGTTGCCTCACCCCAGAAGTGGAAGGGGTTGAGGACCTCCCTTACCCAAGGAAAGCCATGAAAGACTGTGCCATGCACAGGGCCCGGCTCAGATACCATGCTTTCCACACAGTCTTTACAGTCTTCAGACCCGAAGATTCCCTCAGGTGCATATACCACCAGGGCCCTGGGTTTCAAGCACAAAATTGGGGGGCCATTTGGGCAGACATTGAGCTAGCTGCAGGAGGTTTTTTTCATACTCTAGTGGCACCTACAATGCCAGTGAAACAGAACTGTTCACTCCCCTGGAAAGGGGGCTGAAGCCAGGGAGCCAAGTGGTCTAGCTCAGTGGATCCCACCCCCATGGAGCCCAGTAAGGGAAGATCCACTGGCTTGAAATTGTTGCTGCCAGCATAGCAGTCTGAAGTCTATCTGGGACACCTGAGCTTGGTGTGGGGACAGGCATCCACCATTACTGAGGCCTGAGTAGGCAGTTTTTCCCTCACAGTGTAAACAAACACTCCAGTAAGTTCAAACTGGGCAGAGCCCGCCCCCGCTCAGCAAGGCCGCTGCAGCCAGACTGCCTCTCTAGATTCCTCTTCTCTGGGCAGAGCATCTCCGAAAGAAAGGCAGCAGCCCCAGTCAGGGGCTTAGAGATAAAACTCCCATCTCCCTGATCCAGAGCACCTGGGGGAAGGGGTAGCTGTGGGTGTAGCTTCAGCAGACTTAAATGTTCCTGCCTGCCAGCTCTGAAGAGAAAGCAGTGGATCTCTCAGCACAGCACTGAGGCTCTACTAAAGGACAGACTGCCTTCTCAAGGGGGTCCCTGACCCCTGTGCCTTCTAACTGGGAGATATCTCCCAGCAAGGGTTGACAGACATCTTATACAGGAGAGCTCTATCTGGCATCTGGTGGGTGCCTTTCTGGGATGAAGCTTCCAGAAGAATGAACAAGCAGCAATCTTTGCTGTTATGCAGCCCCTACTGGTGATACCCAGGCAAACAGGGTGTGGAGTAGACCTCCAGCAAACTCAAGCAGACCTGCAGCAGACGGGCCTGACTATTAGAAGGAAAACTAAAAAATGGAAAGGAATAGCATCATCAATGAAAAGGATGTCCTCACAGAAACCTCATATAAAGGTCACCAGCATCAAAGACCGAAAATAGATAAATCTATGAAGATAATGAAAAACCAGCACAGAAAGGCTGAAAATTCCAAAAAGCAGAATGCCTCCTTTCTTCCAGAGGATCACAACTCCTTGACAGCAAGGGAACAAAACTGGATGGACAATGAGTTAGATGTATTGACAGAAGTAGGCTTCGAAGGGTGGGTAATAGCAAACTCCTCTGAGCTAAAGGAGTATGTTCTAATCCAATGCAAGGAAGCAAAAAACCTTGAAAACAGTTTAGAGAAATTGCTAACTAGAATAACCAGTTTAGAGAAGAATGTAAATGACAATGGAGTTGAAAAACACAGCAGGAGAACTTCTTGAAGCATACATAAGTATCAATAGCCAAATTGATCAAGTGGAAGAAAGGATATCAGAGACTGAAGATCAACTTAATGAAATAATGCATGAAGACGTGATTAGAGAAAAACAAATGAAAAGGAACGAATAAAGCCTCCAATAAATATAAAATTACATGAAAAGACCAAACCTACCTTTGATTGGTGTACCTAAAAGCAATGGGGAGAATGGAACCAAGTTGGAAAACACTCTTCAGAACATTATCCAAGAGAACTTCCCCAACCTAGCAAGACAGGCCAACATTCAAATTCAGGATATATAGACAACACACAAATATACTTCTCAACAAGGGCAACCTTAAGACACATAATCATCACATTCACTAAGGTTGAAACGAAGGAAAAAATGTTAAGAGCAGCAAGCGAGAAAGTCAGGTTACCCACAAAGGGAAGCCTATGGACTAACAGCCAATCTTTTGGCAGAAGCCCTACAAGCCAGAAGAAAGTGAGGTCCACATTTAACATTCTTAAAAAAAAGAATTTTCAACCCAGAATTTCATATCTAGTCAAACTAAGCTACATAAGTGAAGGAGAAATAAAATACTTCACAGACAAGCAAATATGGAGAGACTTTGTCACCACCAGGCCTGCCTTACAAGAGCCCCTGAAGAAAGCACTAAATATAGAAAGGAAAAACTGGTACCAGCCACTGCAAAAACATACCAAATTGTAAAGACTATCCACACTATGAAGAAACTGCATCAACTAATGGGCAAAATAACCAACTAGCATCATAATGAAGAATCAAATTCACAAATAACAAATATTAACCTTAAACATAAATGGGTTAAATGCCCCAATTAAAAGACACAGACTGGCAAACTGGATAGAGTCAAGACCCATCAGTGTGCTGTATTCAGGAGACCCATTTCGTGTGTAAAGACACACATAGGCTCAAAATAAAGGGATGGAAAAACATTTACCAAGCAAATGGAGAGCAAAAAACAGCAGGGGTTGAAATCCTAGTCTCTGATAAAACAGACTTTAAACGAACAAAGATCAAAAAAGACAAACAAGGGCATTAAATAATGGTAAAGGGATCAATGCAACAAGTGCTAACTGTCCTAAGTATATATGCACCCAATAGAGGAGCACCCAAATTCATAAAGCAAGTCCTTAGAGACCTACAAAGAGGCATAGACTCCTTCGCAATAAAAAAGGGAGACTTTAACACCCACTGTTAATATTAGACCAATCAATGAGACAGAAAATTAACAAGGATATCCAGGACTTGGAGTCAGATCTGGACCAAGAAGACCTAATAGATATCTACAGAACTCTCCACCCCAAATCCACAGAACATACATTCTTCTTAGCACCACATCACATTTATTCTAAAATTGACCACATAATTGGAAGTAAAACAATACTCAGCAATGCAAAAAACAGAAATCATAACAAATACAGTTTCTCAGACAACAGTGCAATCAAATTGGAACTCAGGATTAAGAAACTCACTCCAACCACACAACTACATGGAAACTGAACAATCTGCTCCTGAATGACTACTAGATAAATAATGAAATGAAGACAAAAATAAAGTAGATCTTCAAAACCAATGAGAACAAAGACACAATGTACCAGAATCTCTGGGACACAGCTAAGGCAGTGTTTAGAAGAAATTTTATAGCACTAAATGTCCATAGGAGAAAGCAGGAAAGATATAAAATTGACACCTTAACATCACAATTGAAAGCACTAGAGAAGCAAGAGCAAACAAATGCAAAAGCTAGCAGAAGACAAGAAATAACTAAGATCAGAGCAGAACTGAAGGAGATACAGATATGAAAAACCCTTTAAAAAAATCAAGGAATCCAGGGGCTGTTTTTTTGAAAGGATCAACAAAGTGGATAGACCACTAGGCAAACTACTAAAGAAGAAGAGAGAGAAGAATCAAATAGACACAATAAAAAAAAATGATAAAGGCGATATCACCACTGATCCCACAGAAATACAAACTACCATCAGAGAATACTAAAAACACCTCTATGCAAATAAACTAGAAAATCTAGAAAAACTGATAAATTCCTGGACATATACACCCTCCTAAGACTAAACCAGGAAGAAGTCAAATCCCTGAATAGACCAATAACGAGTTCTGAAATTGAGGCTGTAATGAGTAGCCTACTAACCAAAAAAAAGCCTGGGACCAGACAGATTCACAGCCAAATTTTACCAGAGGTACAAAGAGGAGCTGGTACTATTCCTTCTGAAAGTTTTCCAAACAGTAGAAAAAGAGAGACTCCTCCCTAACTATGAGGCCAGCATCAGCCTGATACCAAAACCTGTTGGAGACACAATAAAAAAAGACAATTTCAGGTTAATATCCCTGAAGAACATCAATGTGAAAATCCTCAATAAAATACTGGCAAACCAAATCCAGTAGCACATCAAAAAGCTTATTCACCACAGTGAAGTCGGCTTCATCCCTGGGATGCAAGTCTGGTTCCACATAGGCAAATAAATAAATGCAATCCGTCACATAAACAGAACCAATGACAAAGATCACATGATTATCTCAATAGATGCAGAAAAGGCCTTCGATAAAATTCAACACCCTTCATGCTAAAAACTTTCCATAAACTAGGTATGGAATGTATCTCAAAATGATAAGAGCTATTTATAACAAACCCACAGTCAATATCATAGTGAATGGGCAAAAGTTGGAAGCATTTCCTTTGAAAATCTGCACAGGACAAAGATGCCCTCTCTCACCATTGCTATTCAACGTATTATTGGAAGTTCAGGCCAGGGCAATCAGGCAAGAGAAAGAAATAAAGGGACTGGGAGTGGTGGCTCACACATGTAATCCCTAGCACTTTGGGAGGTTGAGGCAGGAGAGGTCAGGGGTTGAGACAAGCCTGGTCAGCATGGCGAAACTCTGCCTCTACTAAAAATACACACACACACACACAAATTAGCCAGGCCTGGTGGTGCATGCCTGTAATACAAGCTACCCAGGAGGCAGAGGCAGGAGAATTTCCTGAATCCAGGAGGTAGAGGTTGCAGTGAGCCGAGATCATGCCACTGCACTCCAGCCTGAATGACAGCGTGAGATTCCATCTCAAAAAAAAAAAAAAAAAAAAAGGATATTCAAATAGATTGGAAGAAAGGAAGTCAAATTGTCTCTGTTTGCAGATGATGTGGTTTTATATTTAGAAAACACCATCGTTTCAGCCTAAAATCTCCTTAAGCTGAGAAGCAGCTTTAGCAAAGTCTCAGGATACAAAATCAATGTGAAAAAATCACAAGCAACTCTATAAATAAATAACAAGAGTCAAATCATAAGTGAACTCCCATTCACAATTGCTCTAAAGAGAATAAAATACCTAGGAATACGACTTACAAGGGATGTGAAGGACCTCTTCAAGGAGAACTACAAACCACTGCTCAAGGAAATAAGAGAAGAGACAAACAAATGGAAAAACATTCCATGCTCAAGGATAGTAAAAATCAACATTGTGAAAATGGCCATACTGACCAAAATAATTTATAGAATCAATGCTATCCCCATCAAGCTACCATTGACTTTCTTCACTCAATTGGAAAAAACTACTTTAAATTTCATATGGGACCAAAAAAGGGCCCCTACAGCCAACGTAATCCTAAGCAGAAAGAACAAAGCTGGAGGCATCACGGTACCTGACTTCAAACTATACAAAGCTATAATAACCAAAACGGCATGGTACGGATACAAAAACAGATACATAGACCAATAAAACAGAGGCCTCAGAAATAATGCCACACTTCTACAACCAAGTGATCTTTGACAAACCTGACAAAACAGGCAATGGGGAAAGGGTTCCCTCTTTAACAAATGGTGTCAGGAAAACTGACAAGCCATATGCAAAAAACTGAAACTGTACCCTTTATTTACACCTTATACAAAAATTAATGCAAGATGGATTAAAGATTTAAATGTAAGACCTAAAACCTTAAAAACCCTAAAAGAAAACCTATCCAATACCATTCAGGACATAGGCATCGGCAAATACTTCATGACCAAAACACCAAAAACAATGGCAACAAAAGCCAAAATAGACAAATAGGATCTAATTAAACTAAAGAGCTTCTGGACAGCAAAAGAAACTCTTATCAGAGTGAACAGGCAACCAACAAAATGGGAAAAGATTTTTGCAATCTATCCATCTGACAAAGGGCCAATATCCAGAATGTACAAGGAACTTAAATTTACAAGAAAAATAACAACCCCATCAGAAAGTGGGTGAAGGATATGAACAGATGCTTCTAAAAAGAAGACATTTATGCATCCAACAAACATGAAAAAAAGCTAATCATCACTAGTCATTAGAGAAATGCAAATCAAAAGCACAATGAGATAATTCTAACCACACCAGTTAGAATTGCAATCATTAAAAAATCAGCAAACGACAGATGCTGGAGAGGATGTGGAGAAATAGGAATGCTCTTACTCTGTTGGTTAGGAGTATAAATTAGTTCAACCATTGCAGAAGACAGAGTGGCAATTCCTCACGGATCTAGAAACATAAATACCATTTGACCCAGCAATCCCATCATAGCTTATATACCCAATGGCTTATAAATCATTCTGCTATAAAGACACATGCACACATATGTTTATTGTGGCACATATATTTATATGTGGCACACATATGTTTATTGTGGCACAAAAAACCCAAATGCCCATCAATGATAGACTGGATAGAGAAAATATGGCACATATACACCATGGAATACTATGCAGACATAGAAAAAGGATGTGTTTATGTCCTTTGCAGGGACATGGATGAAGCTGGAAACCATCATTCTCAGCAAACTAGCACAAGAACAGAAAAGCAAACAGTGCATATTCTCACTCGTAAGTGGGAGTTGAACAGTGAGAACACATGGACACAGGGAGGAGAACATCACATACCCAGGCCTGTCGGGGACTGGGGGTACGGGAGGGATTGCTTTAGGAGAAATACTTAATATCAATGACAGGTTGATGATGGGTGCAGCACACTACCATGGCACGTGTATACCTATGTAACAAACCTGCAGGTTTTGCATATATATCTCAGAACTTGAATAATACTAAAAGAATACTCAGAGAAGTTCCAATTCTATTTATATATAGTATTTGAAACTATATGTATGTATATAAACATAAAAATGTATGTTTATATATATATGTCTACAAATAGTGAAAAAATTATTCTATTTAAAAAATTGATCATTGTATAACATTATGTACTTTCATTTTCAACTTTGAGAGTCATTGAACTATATACATCATCTCAAGTATCTTCAACCCATGGAATTTGACTTTTAGATGATTTTTCTCCTTGTGCATATATATATATATTTTTTTCTATGTTCCTATTTTTAACCTTAGAGTCTCTGTCCTTTGCTGTATGTGCTATGCCTTTCAATTAAGAAACATCTGTGAATTTAATTAATGTGCTGTTGACTCCACCCTTTTCTGAGTCATTAATGAGGAAGTTAAAACAGAACAGTCTAAGCTTTATTCAAATCCCAAAAGACTTTTTTTTGAAAGATCTGCCCCATAACATTTTTATTTGTTTGCATTGGTTAGAGAATATATGCTGTATGGAAATAAATGTATTTCAGAAATATAATATTTGAAATGTTAAAGGAATATTTTGATCGTATGTTTTAGTTACATTTCATAATTTAGATACCTCTCCTCTGATAGAGATTGTACTCTGTGGTTGAGTAAATATGTATTTTGGAGGAAATCAAGGAGTTGGCACATGATGGGCGTCATCTTGCAGTCAGTGGTATTACCCTCAACAGTCTACAAACACATCAACTCTATGGAATGCAGAATAGTCTGAGATATCCTCAGTGAAGGTGTAGGAGACAGGGAGAAACTCTAATTATAAGCATTTCCAATAAGCAACGAACAATTAATATTTATGCTGTTAGAATTGCTGTTAACTGAGGAGATATTTTATAAAACCAGAAATTCATATTTATGGTACTTATTTTTAATAATGTATATGCTACACACATATAAGTGTTGATCAAAATTCACAATGAGGAGAGCACTTAGCCAATATACCAACTATCTTCTTATTTTTCAAGAGCAAACTAAAGTACTGTGAGAAAGGTAGGATGAAAAGTGCAGATTTATAAATTGTTCCCTTTCTAAAACATAACTGAAAGTTTTGAATGCCAAAAAAAATTAGCTTCAAAATTAGATAATGATTTTTTTTTCCATTTGTATTGCTTGGACTACCTGCCAAACACACTATAATTTGCAGCAAGATGAAGATAAAATCCAAGAAATAGTTTGTACTTCCACAAACACCACTGCCTACACAGACAACACATAAAATGTACTTTTCAAGAGTACTCCATTGCTTTAGTAAATTAAGAAATGAATGGATGTGGAGCATGGACAAGAGAAAGTTACATACCATTTGGAAGCTGCTGTCCTCAGAGCATATTAATGTTATACTGACATTTTAAGGAGAGAATTTCCAGAGAATATATGTGACCTGAGCTTTCCATTAATTTTTTTCTGCCTTCACTAATAATTGCAGAGTGTATTCAAATAAAGAATAGAATTTCTACCTTATCTGGAAGGACAGTCTCTAGCATGAAGAGCTGTATTTGTTTCCTTGGGCTTCTACCTAACTCCAACCTTTGATTCCTTCTTCACATGGCCCCATCTTTTCTTTTCTCTCTGTGTATCTCTCCTCTGTATATTCTTGCCAAGACATATGTCATTGAATTTAGGGCTCACCCAAATAATCCAAACTTATCTCATTTAAGGATCCTTAACTGAATTGCCTTTTCAAAAGCCCTCCCCGACTTTCCAAATAAGATCACATTCCCAGGTTTGCGGACATATCTATTGAATGCTACCATTCAACTAACTATAGAAGCACAAGGCAAGAGAGTGAAAAAGTATATTCCAAAGCCATTTTTACAAATAAAGACCATCAATAGCAGGAAACTGCCAGGACAAGATGTATATACAAACAAAATTAAAATAATCCACACCTTTCAAAATAACTTTTCATTGAGATGGCCAGTTTGTCCCGAGGTGTGAAATCAAATTTATTAGAAACCTTAATTAGGTGGCAAATGCTCCCAACTCAGTAGGTTAAACATGACTTTCAGATAGAATTTTAACAAACATAGAGACAAAACTATGCAGATATAAAATTCTGTAACTGTGGCTGCTGGTGGTCTTAGTTTCTTCTTTAACTCCTTCAGGTTACTGGATAGATGAAACCTTAAAAGCCAGCCCTCCAACTCAACTTTGAAAGAGAACAGAAAATTTATACTCATGTATAGGTCATAGATATGAATGAAATACACCTACTCTTTTTCAAGTAAATAGCAGATGCTTATTAATTTGCTCACATTCAGAGACATGTAAGTAGAGACAAATTTACCCCAACATTGAATCTATTAAAAAAAATACTGCAACACAAAGAAGGAAAGCAATACCAGCCTGCAAAAGAAAAGCATAGAGCTCACATTAGGAAAACATATACTTCTAGACATTTTTAAAAATGAGATTCATTCAATTCAACAAATAGTGAGCTTCCCATTTGTGATAAGCATGTACTAGTGTCTGGGATGACAGCAATAAAAAAATAAAAATAAAAAACAGATAAATACAAATAGGGAAGTTAGAAATTATGTAAGAATAGAATAAATTTGGCTTAGAAAAGTGCTAAGAACAAAAATAGAATAAGTGGAAAGAGAGTAAGAGGTGCAATTTTACATGGGACAGTTAAGATAGATTGCAAGTGGTTTACACTCTCAAATGGATTATATGAAACAAGAAATAAAACTCTAAATGAAGTGAAAAAGGAGGTAAGAGAACTAAAAAAAAAAAAAAAAAAAAAAAAAAAAAAAAAAAAAAAAAAAAAAAAAAAAACCTAAGAGGGCAAAACATATGAAATTAAATGATTTAAAAAATAGGCACAGGAAACTGCTAAATCAATGCTACAAACTACAAAATAAGGACAGTAATAAAGACGTTTAAAGAATAAGCCAGAATAAAGGGGAAAATGACAATGCTAAAAATAAAAAGAGTATAAACATTGGGATGTGTTGGGATGTCCACCAACAGGTGGACACCAATTGGCCTTAAAGTGTTGATTCCCAAGTGTCTTCTATTATGCTATTACAAAAGAATACCATAGGTTGTATGTCTTAAACAATAAACTTCTATTTCTCACAGTTCTAGAGACTAGTGGTCTGAGATCAGGGTGCCAAAATGCTTGGGTTCTTTAAGAGGGACCTTCGCATAGTTATGTCCTTTGTATCCTCACATGGTCTTCCTTGGTGTTTGTGTGAAGAGAGAAAAAAGAAATCTGTGTCTCTTCCTCTTTTTATAAAAGGACTAATTCTGTTTATGAGAACTCCACCCTCTTGATCGAATTGCCGTCTAAAAGCTCCCTTTTCAAATACCTTCATTTTGAAGATTAGGTTTCAAAAGATGAAATTTGGGGGACACAAACCTTCAGTTCATAGCACTTTCTTTCACTTTTGATGTTTGAAGCAATGAGGACGTGAACCAGTGCGATGGTTAGGGAAATGGTAAGACTGAGTGGGAACTTTTGTGTTAAGTGCTATCCTTCAAGACACATATGCCAATTTATATATACAACCTTTTTCCTCTGCTTCATCTTTTACTGAAATGAGGCTCTTGAACAATATTGAGAAACTTTTTCACAAATGTGACACTACTTGAGGGCAATTTGGAGTCTCCTATATCTTTATCCTCTGGACAGAGCATGAATCAGAGTAAGTATTAGAATAAGTGCTGAAATAAGAACTATAAACTATGTTAAATAATTGATGAAAAAGATAATACTCTGATTTTTATTTCAAAGCACACTCTCATACACAGCTGCACTTTAAAGGAAGGAGAGTATACTTAACTAAATGCCTCACCTTTGCAGTGAGAAAACTGCCTTTGAATCCCCAATACCTTTTACTAGATGTCTAATTTAAGACAAATTAATTTGCCTATGGGTCCCTCAGTTTTCTTATCTGTAAATTGGATGTTTGTGGGGAACCTGGCATATAATAAGCACCCCATAAACAGTAATCCTGACAGCAGCTATCTATTATTTTTATCTTAAAGCTGGGAAAACAGATATTCAGAGAGTTTGGGTGACCTGCTAAATGTCACTGAGTAGGTAGGTAACAGAGAAAAGGCTAGAATGCGGATGCTTAGACTTCTAGTTTAGTTTTCTGTACACATTATGGGGGGAGGCAAGGCAGAAGAAGGAATTGATAGTGACCATAATATTGCATATGTGTATGAAGGATAGAATCTTGATTTTTAAATGTCATAGGGGAATTTTGACATAAAGACTTTTTAGGGAGAGGATGGGATGCATAATGAGTTTGATTTTTGGTAAGTTGAATTGGAAATTTTGCCAGTAGATAATAATGGAGATGACCATATCATGCTCAATGGCTTTTCATCACACAAGTAATGAAATATAAAGCCTTTTCAATGGCCTAGAAAATCTAGGTTAACTGCATCATGTCTGTGTATATTGCATTGTATCTTCCTTCCTTGATCATCTTTCTCCCTTTTCTACACACCTCTTTCTTGAAATGTTATGACTACGCCAGGCCTGTTTTTACAGTCTGTAACAGGCTCTTTTCCAAAATTGCTCTTATTCCCACTGTTTGCATAAATATTCTTTCCCCCAGCTTTGCTTCATGAAGATTATTTTCAAAGACCATCTCCTCGGAAAGGACTTTTATTATAACTGTCTCTATAATGCCTGCCACCCCATTACCGTCTCTCCCCTTACCTTGTTTTTCAAAGCAGTTGTCACTAATTGGACCTAAGTTACTCTGTGTGTGTGTATGTGTGCGTGCGTGTATGCATGTGTGCACAGACGTGTGTGTCTGTTTCACTAGACTATAAACTCTACGAGGATAGGGGCTTTGTTTGCCATCACTATATCCCCATACCTTCAGTACCTGACATTTACTAAGTGCTCAATAACTACATGTTGAATAATAAATACATAAACACATGAATGGCACAAGCAGTTAAGACTAATATCCTCCACCAAGATGTAGTGTTGGCAACTGAGATGCCTTATTCATGCATTATATCTTTGCTTTTCAGATGCTTGCTTAACTAACACAGAAAAAGTATAGGCCTTCTCTGTTCATACTGTTTTTCACAGGTCTTAAAATATGGACTTCCCAGTAGGAAGGAAGCACAGTAGCATAACTTACCACCAAGAAAAAATATAACCACCCAAATCCCATTTTATTTCCTTTGTGTGCATGGTTCTTAGTTAAAATTTTTTTACAGTCAACACATTACTACATTAAAAACAAATACCAAATCTTTTAAGTAAAGATTGGGTTAAAAATTTGTTTGTGAATGTGAGTTTGCTTATTATGCTTTCTCTGCTCTCTTTAAAGAGGACTCAGTCAGCTCAATTAGTTTATCAAACACTAGAAAATCCCTAAGGTGTATAAATATAAGCAGAATGATTTCCTGAATGTTTAATTCCTAAAAACAGGACGATAGTCATAGTATTCACATTCTGTAATCTACTGTGTTCTGGAAATCTTGTAGTTAATGATAGAGCAAGAGATAAGTACTCAACTCCCAGAAATGTTTCAACATTTACAAAATATATTGCTTGGAATTTCATTTTTCTTTTTTCACTTCAGGCTGGCATATTTTCAGAATCTAGATATTTGTTTTAAGAAAAAACTTTTCTGAATACATCAACAGAGCAGGAATAGCATCTGTCTTATTCAGAATCTATCAGAAGGCCTGGCATAAAAGAGGATTTAATGTGTATCTGATGAATAAAGGAGTAAATAAATGTATACTACATAAAAGAATAAAAGCAATTCAGCTTAATGTTAAAAATTGTTTCTAACATTTTGACATTTTGACTTTTCTGTCTATTGGTTTTCTATTCCTTTATTTTCTTTTTTAATAATTACATATATATATATATATATATATATATATATATATACACACACACATATAATTTTATTGTACTTGAGTTTTTATTTTACCACATATTAAATTCTTACAGAAGCAAGATTATACCTCAATCAAATTGATATGATTTGGCCATGTCTCCACCCAAATCTCATCTTGAATTCCCATGTGTTGTAGGAGGGACTCAGTGGGAGATGATTGAATTATGGGGGCAGATCTTTCTCTTGCTGTTATTGTGATGGTGAATAAGTCTCTTGAGATCTGATGGTTTTATAAGGGGGAGTTTCCCTGCACAAGCTCTCTTTTATTGCCTGCTGCCATCCCTGTAAGATGTAACTTGCCTTTCCTTCCACCATGATTGTGAGGCTTCCCCAGCCATGTGGAAATGTAAGTCCATTAAACCTTTTTCCTGTAAAAATTATGTAGTCTTGGATATGTCTTTATTAACAATACGAAAAAAAGACTAATATAGTAAACATTAATCTTTTCTGCCTCCACCCATATTTTTATGTTACCAATTATTTTGGTTTTAATTTAGTACCTTGAACTCTTTAATACTTTAACAAGACCAGGTTTAAATTTAGCTTATTGGATATCTTTCATCTTTTTAAATCTAACTATCTCTATATATGTAAATTTTATTATATAACAAGTTTTCATTGTTCTTTGTGCTATTAAAATAATTATAAATAAATGGTCTAATAGAAACATTAACTTCTCAATTATTACCTTGAGGTATTCAAAGGAATGCTTTCAAATCCCTTACTTCTGGCATGGAGAAGGCCATATTTCTCCCTGAATTTTATTATTATTTCTGCATAAACTACTGAGGAAATGTTTGGCTCTGAAACTCAGATCAGGAGTGATTGATATTCATTTGAATTAAATATTTTAGAAAGTGACAATAATTTCTGACTTTCAAAAAGAGTTTCCCCAGGCATGTAAAAAGCAATTAAAAAATCCACATAGTTGAATGAGCTAACATGACTTAAAATTCATAATAGAAGTTTTTAGTGTGGGAAAATACATACGTTTTAACATAATATATATTTGAGAATATTTTTCACATAAATTGTAACAACTTGCTTTTAAAAGACTCCAAATGGAACCTTCTTTAGTGTCTATGCTCAAGTTATGTGTGCTTAGAATTTTAGGACCTCATTTACCTGGCCTACTCCTCATCCATGATCAGTAGTGGCTATAGTGGAGGTACAGTGCAATCCTACTCTGTTGACCATACTTGATATTTCTAGAAGAGATAACTAATGCAAGTGTGGCCAACTAGCTCCTAAGGAATTTAGGCCCCAGGGACATCTGTGTTTTCTATCATGATGTGCACAGAGAGAGAACAAAGTACAGAGAAATAGTGAATAGACAGGTAGAGTGTTAAGACAGTTATACTCATTGGTTCTTATTTCTTTGTATTAGTTATCTATTATAATGTAAGGAATTACTCCAGAACACAGCAACTTAATACAGTAAGACTTACAATTTTATAGTTTGGTGGATCCAGAATCTGTATAGAACTTAATTGCATGTCTCCCAGGGTCTCTCAAAGCTGCAATCATGGGATTCACTGGAGTTGTAGTCATCTCAATTCTTGATTGGCAGAATATCCACTCATAGGGTCACTCACATATAACTTTTGCCAGGCTTAATGTCTTCTCTGGTTGTTGATCTGAAGTATCATTTATGTGCCACATGGACCTCTCTACATGGCTACTTGCTTTCTTCAGAGCTCCTTTTTCCAGAGCTAGTGCTTGGAGGGAGAGAGGAAGAGTGAGAGAGAGTGAATAAAGAAAAAGTCACAGGCTTTTTGTCACCTAATCTGGGAATTTACATCCCATCGCTTTTGCTGTGTTTTGTGCATTAGAAAAGAGTTACTAGGGCCAGCCCACAATGATGAAAAAGGGATTGCCTAAGGATATAAATACCAGGAGATAAAGATCATTAAGTGCTATTTTAGTGGCTGCCTACTATAGCCTGTCCTCTAGCCACCAATGATTCATGTCCTTACCATATTCGAAAGACAGTCAGCCCCTCCTAAGGTCCTCAAAAGTCTCATCCTATTAAACATCAGCACAAAGCCCAGAAGCTCTTTGTATAAATCAGGTGCAGGTGCAGATGAAGATTCTCAGATACTGTTTCTTAAGTATAGCTCCTTAGAGTTCCTCTCATCTGTAAGTCTTTAGAGAGGCAAAACTAAACAGAAAAATTGTCTACTCATACATATGCCAAAATTATGGCTACTTATAACATGGTAGCTGGTTTCCCCAGAGCAAAAACTGAAAGAGAGGTGTTAGGGGAGAAAGGGAACAAGACGAATGTCACAGTATTTTTGTAACCTAATATTGGGAATGACTTTTTTTTTTCACTTTTGTCATATTTTATTCATTAGAAATGAGTCACTAGGTCAGCCTGCACCCAAGGGAAGAGAATTTGAAAGGGCACAAATCCTGGGAAGCAGGCATCATTTGAGGCCATTGGAGGCTGTATGCCATTCTTTCGTAGAAGTCTGGTTGCATTTTTATCCTGGATTATATCAAGACCCTTCTAGCTTGTTAAAAAAAAAAAAATCCACTATGTTTTTAATTCAGCTGAAGTTGATTTCTGGTGCTTTAAACCAAAAAGTTACATAAGTTCAATCTCTGTTCTTAAACTGAACTCTTATCTTTTATTTGCATTAAAAAAATAGTCAACATTTCTTGGAGCATCTTATATGTGTTAAACATTTCTCATTATCAGGAAGATTCTCTCCTATGTTTTCACAGTCCTAAATTACCTTCTTTCTGTTAAAGTCTATTGGATATATTCAGACTACTTTAGTTGACATCTCTGCGGTATTTGACACTGTCAGCTACATTTTCTTTCTTGAAACACTCAAATCCTCTGGCTTCTGTGAAATCACACTCTCCTGGATGAACTCTTATCTGTTTATTTTATGACAACTTCTGATGTCTCTTCAGTTTTCATGTATATCAGGATTTCATTCTTCATCTTCTTTCACTGTGTAAAGGCTTTGAATGAGTGCACCAAACATGGTTTCAATGATCATCTGAAGTTGATGACTTAAATCTAAATCGTCTTCCTAGAGTTATAACAACCTATTCAACACCTCTATTTGATATTTCACAAGTACTTATAACATAGGTTCTTATCCCAATTTCTTTCCATCCTCAATATTCTTTCTTTGTGTTTCCTCATTTGTTCAAGCTAGAAACTTTGATCTTGTTCTTGATTCTGTCTTTCTTACTCACATCCCGCTCATCTAATAGTGTTCTCTGCTGTCGTTAATTTCCCCTTAATTTCTCTTTCTGGATTAATTTTCTCCTCCAATACCATACTTTAAAATTTTCATTTTTGTAATAAATCAATACCATCTTTCTAATGATGTAGAATATATGAAAGAGTTTAAGGACGTGGGATTTGGGGCCAGGCACAGTGGCTCACGCTTGTAATCCAGCACTTTGGGAGGATGAAGTAGGCAGATAACTCAAGGTCGGGAATTTAAGACCAGCTTGCTGAACGTGGTGAAAGCCTATCTCTTCTAAAAATACAAAAATTAGCCGGGCATGGTGGCATGTGCCTGTAATCCCAGCTACTCAGGAGGCTGAGGCAGGAGAATTGCTTGAACTCGGGAGGTGAGGTTGCAGTGAGCCGAGATTATGCCACTGCACTCCAGGCTGGGTAACAGAACAAGACTGTCTTAATTTAAAAAAAAGAATGTGGGATTTGGAGTATGACTATCTAGTTCTGAATCCTGGATCTACTACTTACCGACTTAGTAGCTGTGTGATCTTGAGCTTGAACAGGTTGCTTAAATGGTCTATGATCGGGCTTCCTCCTTTGTAAAATGTATAAAATAATATTATTTACTTCACTGAGTTTTCAACAAGATTAAATGAGATAATGCAAGTAAAACATTTAGAATAGGGTCAAGTTCATTGTACATTATAAAATAAGTATTGGTATTGCTAATGACTGCAATAACCTACTAAGTAGAATTTCTTTTTCACTCTTAGTCATCAATATAAACATTTTAACACTGCAGTGAAGAGCAAATGTAATCACGTCCTTCCCTACTCTAACTAAAACCTTTAAATGGGGCCAGGAGCGGTGAGTCAACCCTGTAATCCCAGCACTTTGGGAGGCTGAGGTGGGAGGATTACCTGAGATCAGGAGTTCAAGACCAGCCTGGCCAACATAGTGAAATCTCAGCTCTACTAAAAATACAAATATTAGCTGGGCATGGTAGCATGCGCCTGTAACCCCAGCTACTTGAGTGGCTGAGGCAGGAGAATCACTTGAACCAGAAGGTGGAGGTTGTAGTGAGCTGAGATCGTGCCATTGCACTCCAGCCTGGGCAGTAAGAGTAAAACTCCATCTAAGAAAAATTAATCCTTTAAATAATTAATTGCTCTCAGATCCAAAATACTTAAAGTACCTTACAAGGACCCTCATGATCTTGTTCCCACCATATATATTGTAAGTTTTTTGAATTCCCACAAATGTAGGATCATTCATCTTTCTTTCTTCCTAAGTACTATGTGTTAGGTAAATACCAGGCCTGATGAATTCAGTGACACTGTCCTGCCCTCATTACTTGTATGCTCTTCATGGACTCATCTATGTGATCTGACTTTCTGTTCACCAAACCGATCACACTTTGTCTCAGTTCTAGGCCTTTAAAAATTCTGCTCCCCTGCCTCTCCAGCCATTCTTCCTGTTATTTGATGGTGTAATTCCTCCAATGCCCTGAGTTTTACATCAAACATGCTTTTTTCTAGGAGAGCTCTTCCTGATTGGTAAATGGTTTATTCCCACTCACTGGGTAGTACACTGGAATTAGCCCTACTACAATCTTCTGTTTACTTTTCAGTTTTGCTAATAGACTGCAAGCTTTTTGAGGACCAAGATTGAGTTTGCTAATGAGTTTTCACTTAGCATTCCATCTCCAGTATGTACCTAAAATCATGCCCAATACAGAGTGTGCCTTCAATACATGACTATTTAATATATTTCTGGGCATATACATAGCATTAAATGTGCCTTCAATACATGACTGTTAAATACATTTCTTGACAATATGGGGTTGTTGGGGCAGGGATCTAGGTATACAAGAGACTGTGAATCCACCGGGGAAAAAAATTGCCCTGGAATGAAGTTACAGATGCTTGTTTCAAAGGCATCTGACTAGCAAAGGAGAGAAGGAACCACTTTGAAAATAGAATAATTATTTATAATATCATCTAGATCAGTACCCTAGAGTCATCTTTGTTTTCTTTGTCAAGAAAGGAAAAGATATCAGAGAGAGAGAGAGAGAGAGAGAGAGAGAGAGAGAAAATCAATGGATAGTATTACTAAAATTTCTGAGGGACCTGAAACATAAGTACAAAACAGAATTGGTGATTGAAGTTTAGTTAGCAATTGCCACTTTAGTAGGGACATAGACCATGCTGTTCTTGCAGACATCAGCTCCCTAGATATCTGGCATCAGACACCTCAGAACAGCACTCCAAGAGATACCAACAGCATTGACGATGCCCCTGGTGTACACTAGCTATGGAAATAATCTTTCTTATGTTGGCAGATACAGAAGACATCTGTGCAGCAAGCTGAGCCAGAAAGGAGGAGACTTAATTGTTGCAGAAAAACCAAGAAGACTAATCTTGCATCTCCCTTGAAATATCCAAAAGGTATTTCTGGAAATGCCTGGAAGGAATTTGTGTATGAGAATCAAGTAGATGAAAAGCAGGTAGAAGGAGAGGAAATAAATTGTTATTTTCAATTATTAACAAAATTCTAATTTTATCTTCAATGTGCTATGGTCTATGACTTTATATACATATATATAGTGTAGTATGTATACACACACACACACACACACACACACACACACATAATTTTAGCTCTTTATACATGTTTTTTTTGACCCTTACATGGATTTTCTTAAGATTAGCTAAAACAAGCTAAACATCTTGTTAGCTAGAGCATCTTGTTTAGATTCCATATGTATATGTTGTTTGAATGCTTTGTGTTAGTCAGTCTTTATTAGGTTATGCTGCAATAACAATCACAAACCTCTTCTGCTTACAGGGAAAGAAAAGGAGGCTTATTTCTAATTTGTGTGTCGTTCTGCATTATATTTAACTTTATTTTAGGTTTTGTTTTCATTGTAGAACCCAGACTGACTGATAAACTCTTTACATAGACACACTGTCCTTGAGAAAGAGCAAAATGAAAAGATGAAAAGCCTAGCAATGACATCTAAAGCTTCTGCAATAAACTTAACTTCATATTTTACTGGAGTACTTGACATCTGTAGGGAGGAATACTGTAAATCACATAGCAACAGGTAGGAATGGTTTATCTTCTCACTGCACTTGCAGAGAATAATCGAGAATATTAATCTAGTAATTTACATGCTTCCTTAATTATAAAAAAAACTGTTCTATTTCCCAAGATTTATTTGTCCTTTGTATACATCTCAGTAGAGTATGTGTACTCTGGCTTTATTGTTGCTGTTCAGTTTTCTATTCACTATGGCTGTTTTGTTACCTCATTTTAATGGTTAATTAGGGAATGCCAAAATAGTCAAATTTTTATTGCATTATGTCATCAGCTTTCCTTGATACTTTGACAGCTAAATGGCCAAAAACCATTTTCATTTGGTTTCCTATATTTGTTTATATTTAAATGCTTTGAATTAGTTAGCTATTCTGCATTTTGCCTTTTAATTATAATAGATGTTTGAATATTGTACAAGAAATATGAATTGAAAACATTAAAAATTTTAACTTTTCTAAATTCTACAATTAATTTATATGCTTGAGGAAAGATATATTCATGTTGTATGCATTTTATATACAAATTCAGTTTAGGTTCTAATTCTTTTTTTTTTTTTTCTTTTTTCTGCTATTCTCAAAGGTAGTGTTTTCCAAACTGTAAATTGAGATACATTGGTAGATGGTAATTTCAATTTGGGGAATCAGAAGCAGCATTTAAAAAAAAAGGATGCTAAAAAATGCGAAGACTAGGAAATAAACTGCATTCAATTCTGTACAAAGTATAAGTAAGTATTATTTCAGGAAGCTTTACTTTTACTTATGTACATGCATGTGAGGTTTGTGTATATACATATTTATACTTTGTTAACATAGGATGACTTTCTTACTGTGAGTCTAAGTTTTTAAAACACCCATCCCTGAGTTTCCTTTAAACACTAAACTGCTAATAATCTATGATAGTTAAGTACCAGGAGAAATATATTATGATAGGCATACATTTAATTACTTAAAGAAATATGTTCAATTTACTGTGCCAAAATACTATTTTCTATAAATAATGAAAAGGAGAGTTTTTAAAAAATTATTATTTTTTTGAGACAGAATTTCACTCTTGTTGCCCAGGCTGGAGGGCTGTGGCCCAGCCTAGGCTCACTACAACTTCTGCCTCCCGGGTTCAAGCAATTTTCCTACCTCAGTCTCCTGAATAGCTGGGATTACAGGCCTGTGCCACCAAGCCTAGCTAATTTTGTATTTTTACTAGAAACAGGGTTTCACCACATTGGCCAGGCTGGTCTTGAACTCCTGACCTCAGGTGATCCATCTACCTTGTTCTCCCAAAGTGGTGAGATTACAGGCGTGAGCCAGCATGCCTGGCTGAAAAGGAAAGATTTAAGTATGGCTGCTTTTAACTAAGATACAAACATGCTGCGTATTTTGAACCACAGAATGATCTTAATTTTGGCATCAACATTCAGTTTTAGTTGTTCATCTAAATTTCTTTTTGAAAGGAAAAAAGAAAAAGTGGGAGAGAGAAGAGAATTCTTGCTCTATTGCTCAGGCTAGAATGCAATCTTAAAAAGGTATTAAAAACCTCTTTTATGCCATCAATTGTACTTAACAACAGAGACAGGAAGGAATAAGGGAAGAAAATAACAAATAGTCAACGAATATTTCATTTAGGTCTGTGAGTTACTATGCAAATGCTAAAGAGTAATTCACTTCCTATTATGTAGTCACTTTCAGAATGGGTATAATATAAATTAACAATGTGATGTCAAAATCTCCTGCTATTATTGTGTGGGAGTCCAAATCTCTT